>VDFB02143500.1:0-52259 GCA_007258455.2 Sequoia sempervirens | reverse complement strand
CAAAGATGCCTTCGCATGGGCATACAAAGACTTGAAGGGCGTACCTCCAAAACTATGCGTGTATAGAATCCCTTTGGTACTGGGAGCACAACCCGTATGGAAGAGACCCAACCAAATGAATAAAAGCTATTGCTGCCAAAGTACAAGAAGAGATCAAAAAAATGTTGGAAGCAAGAATCATCTTTAAGGTTGAAGTCAGTGACTGGGTGTCACCAATTGTCATATCACTAAAGAAAGAATCTGAATAGATTCAAATATGTGTGGAATTTCAAAGTCTGAATGTAGTAACCATAAAGGACCCCTTCTCAATTCCATTCACCAATTCAATACTGGAAGAGGTGGTTCCCATGAAATCTATTCATTTATGGATGGGTTCTTGGGCTACAATCAGATAAGTATAGTCGAGGAGGATAATCTAAAGACGATGCTCATGGTTGAAGACGGAGCGTATGCATACAATTGGATGTTCGGTCTATGCAATGCTCCAATGAATTTCCAGAGAATAATTCGACAAGATGTTAGTGGGAACTTTAAGGCATTCTTGGATGACTAGTTGATTTACAACGATGAACACACACATCTAAAGGCTCTCCGAGAATGCATGGAATGATGCAGAGTGACACGACTGGCATTAAACCCGAAGAAGTGTCGGTTCATGGTGCCTTAGGGGAAACTGCTCAAACACAGTTTGTAAAGCTTGAACCACCCCAAAACATCATTGGCGTGAAGTCATTCCTCAGCCATGTCGGATACTATAGGAGATTCATCAAAAAACTGCCCAGATTTCTTATCCACTAGATGTACTCACCAAGAAGGGACAACTATTCATATGGACAAAAGATAAAAACAACCCTTCGATGAGATGAAAGTATGAGTAATCAGTTTGCCCATTTTGGCATATTCAAATTGAAGTAAAGAGTTTCATGAGCATGTTGACCCCTCAAATTACACAGTCGGAGCAACTCTGGCACAAGTAGGAGCGCAAGGGTTGGACCACCCGATATTCTTTGCAAGTCAAATGTTGTTGAAAGTGGAAAAGAATTACAGTATGATGGAGAGGGAAGTGCTAGGACTAGTTTATGCCGTACAAATGTTCAAACATTACTTGTTGGTGACACCCTTCACATTCTAAATCGACCACCAGGCCCTCATGTACCTAGTAAACAAGCTGATCATCTAGGGAAGGTTAAACCGATGGCTTGTGTTACAAGAATTCACCTTCACTATTATTGTTCGGCCAAGAAAGAGCCATGTCATCGCCGATCAACTCTCTAGGATAAAATCAGGTGAATCAATAGGAGTAAATGAAGACTTTCGAGACACACTTATTCCAAATTGCAGCACTACCCCCATGGTATGAGAGCATCAGAGAGTAGCTGTCTACGTCCACATTTTCAAAGGAGATGCCACTAGGGTAATGGAGGAAACTAGTACTAAAAAGTAAAACATTCCAACTCATTAATGGGCTGTTATATGGGATGGGGTTAGACCAAGTACTTCAATGATGTGTCATGGAAGAAGAAATTCCTGGAGTGCTTAAGGAAGCACATGAAGGGTTGGCTAGAGGGAATATGGAGCTAGATACAACATGAAAATTTTTGTTGGCTGGTCTATGGTGGTCGACCTTGCACACCAATGCTCGAGAGTGGGTGGTTGGATGCGATACGTGCCAGAGAATTGGCAATCCGTTGAAGAGAGATTACATGCCACTCTTCCCATCTCAACCTCGAGAACCTTTCAAGCGATGGGGACTGAACTTCATTGGTTCGTTGAAAGTTAGTCAACCCCATCGATGCAGATACATAGTCATTGCCACAAAGTACTTAACTAAATGGCCAGAGGCTTGGGCACTGCCAGACAACACTACAGTTAGTACAACAAGATTCATCTAGGAACAGATAGTCACGAGGTACGACATTCTGATACAAATTACAAGCGATAGGGGAGGACACTTTGTCAACCATGTCATTTGCCTCATGACAAGAAGTTTTGGATTTTTCATAACTTGTCAAGCTCGTACTACTCGAGAGCGAATAGATAGGTAGAATCAACGAATAAGGTGCTTGTCTCGATCATTCACAAGTCGTGTGGCATCAAGGAAGCTGACTAGGAAGAGAAACTATTAGTTGTACTATGGGCTTACTGTATGGTATATAAGGTGACGACAAGCCACATGGCATTCCTATTGATGTACGGTTAGGAAGCTGTAATTCTCGCCGAGTACATGGTGCCTAGTTTGAGGATTGTTGTTGCGAACCAACTTGGCAGCACAAAAAGTTTGAAGGAATGACTATTTCAGTTGAACAAATTAGATGAGAAGAGTACTTGCACAATGGGCCACGAAGGTGATGCAAAAGAGAAGGAAGTATTGGCACAACAAACACCTTCGACGAGCAAACTTCCGACCAGGATAGTTTGTTCTCAAATATAATTGCCGTAATGAATTGAAGCCTGGTAAATTCAAGGTAATGTGGCTCAGACCATTTAAAATCAGAGAAGTTGGTGAGAATGGAGCCTTTAAACTCGAAAACTTAGACGAAACTCTACTACAAGATCCCATCAATGGATCAAAACTAAAATTGTACAAGGAAAGAAAGGAAGCACCAATCAGGATAAATAGTTGGGATACACAATGAAAGAAGATTGGACAGTAAGCGAAAGTGGAATCATGGAAGAAGAGGATTGGGGAATAAATGGAAACTAGTTTGTGGAAGAGGAAGATTGGACAACAGGAGGATATCAAAAAATCGTGGAAGAAAGGCTTGTCAAGTAAAGAGTAGAAGTAATTGCGGTGCCATGGATACATAAACATTTAACAAATGCCCTGCTTGGAACACCTGCATTGTGGAGAAGAGTATGGGGCCACTGGAAATTTTATGCACCCTATGAAGGAGTACGTGTCCTATGAACTTGACAAAGAAGTTGAGAAGGAAAGAAAGGAAAAATCAGTCCAAAATGAAGATGACTTGGATGAAGATGATTGGGATGAATATCAAGAAAAGGAAGGATCGTGCCTAAAAGCCTTAATAATAGCGGAAGATATGTTCATCACCCAACCAGACAGATACAAGGAAGAGGTAATCAAATATGCCAAAGAACATGATCTGAAGCCCCCTCCACTAGTGGTGACCTCGAATGGACAATGGTGGATGATACCCAATCCAGTAGGTCCATTGACAGTTGAAGGAGAAAATGCTACATGGTACCAACAATACAAAGGGCGATATGTTGACGACAGTTACAAAGGTACTAGAACCCCTCCTCTCGTAGATAAAGTTTTTGACTTGGAATATCTTGGAACACGTTGTGAAGACGAGTGTTATAAAAGACCATAGTTTTCTTGTAAATGGTAGTATGCCTTGTAGGTGAATGTAAGAGGATGGGATGAAATTAAAAGGAAAAAAAGAGAATTTGATGGCGAAGAAAATAAAAACAATAAATAGCAAAAAATTAAATTGGTGGAGTTGAAAATTGGAAAAAGCAAAAAATTTTAAAAGCAAGGGAGAAAAAATATTAAAACTATTAAAAAATTAAAAAGCGGGTATATAAAAGTACTTCAATTGACAATTATAAAATGAAAAAAATTCAAGTGAAAAATTTGCAAAGGGAAAAATTTAAAAGGTTGCCATACAAACCTACATAAAGAGACTCACAAAGTTTGTACGCCACACAAGGAGACTCATAGAAGGAAACGAAGTGCAGCAGAGCAAGATCGTACAGCTAGCCCAAAGGAAGATATCACTTGTATGGCTCACCCTATGAATTGCCCAAGAGAGAACTCAGGAAGTACGACGGTGATTGGTTATTGCATGGCAACCTGAGTACATCACCATATAGAGAGGTGTAGGAAGAATCGTAGAGCGTACGACAAAGAAAGAGATTGGCAGCCACGAAATCGTACGGCATAGGAATATCATTGTACAATAGCAGCACATGGTCGTCGTACAAAAATAGACCAAAGACATCGTACAAAGAAGTAAAGGGGCCATACATTAGGTTATAGGATATTACTTGGTTGTACTACAGATATCGTACTTGGCGGTATGAGGGAAGTACTAGTACATGTTCATACGAAGATTTCAAGGGACATTGCCCATTGTACGAGTAAGTGTTTATAGAATTCGGTCAAAACCCCATCACATACAACCAGGAGAAGTGTATGACGTATGACGAAAGCAAGTGAAAGTGTACGACATACAGGAGAAAGTGTAGCAACAAAGGGAAGAAAGAGTGTATGGTGTACAATCAAGCTAGAAGCCAAAGATTGTAGAGAGTAGTCATGCGAAGAAGATTGAAATCGTACAGTGTAGGAGGAACCTAACTACCTAAGCCTTCACAATCAAAGTACGACTTGTACAGTGGTGTCAAGTGCCGAGTTGGCAAGTTCGGAATTATAGTTGTTGTAATTGTTTTCGACAAAGACATTGTCTATTTAATCTGTGTCCAGGAGCTCATTGCCGAATACTTCTTTCAACCATGGATGTGAGCAACAACAAGGGGAAGAAAATCGCACATTACAGACCATGCATTGCTTTAACCAAATCAAGCAAAGGCAAAACGGGTGTTGAGACAGGAGTGGATGTACTCACATGGGACAACCTAACAGGTAGTGAGTGTAGGCATTGGTGGTAGAATAACTAGGACAACCATGTCCTCAAGATAGCCCTATGACATGCATAGGTTGATAAAGCCGTGCAACTTCCATTCTTCAACTCTCGAGAGTTTGAACCTTTTCTGAAGGCGATGGTGACAAATTATTGTAGGAACTCTCATAAATCAATCATCAACTATAGGGGTTGCACGATGACTATTTCCTTTTGGCTGGCAAACTTTCAAAGGGTGTTTGGCATACTGGCCTCAGGTACCATGGTGTGCAAGCCAATTGGGAAATTCACACAGCATCTCAAGGAAGCATCACTTAAGAGTGTTTGTAGACCTGACTTAACAAGAGAAGGACAACATATGGAGTGTTGGTAATTGGGGTTTGAGGAAGAATTTCTTGGCCACACTTGAATGGAAGTGCATAATGGACCTAATGAAATGCAAATTGACGAGAGCAAGCAGAGCTTTTGATGTGGCAATATGGATGATCCACTACATGATAGGGTTGGGCATAGGGAACATATACAACTAGTCGAGATTACTATTGGAGAGGATTAGAGAATTCTTGGCATAGAAGTATAAGGCTTTTTACATGACGCAACATACCATTGCCCTGATATTGGATGCTATTCACACTTAGGTTCCTGTTGACAAGTGGGGGAAGTTCCAATCGGTGGACTAGATGACCCATCACTGCCAACAACATTCTATTGGACCACTTTGGACATATAGGCAACAGGGGGAGACGAGACGACTCAACCAAGAAGGAAGAGGAAATAGAGAGAGGCATCGGGCGATAGTACAAAAGAGGATGCGTCAATAGAGTTGTCCTCCTCCACATCGGCCACCACATCATTGACAGAGGAAGAGGTATCACTGGAAATCGATGCACAGTCACTACCAGATATGGACATAGATGAAGCCATACCAATGACAGCTATAAGAATACCACCACTACAACCAGCTACTTTCATACTGCTAGCACCATCGGTGGCATCGCCAATTGCACTGCCAATAATAGCACCGATGGCATCATTAGTTACACCATTGCCAACATTACCAGTTGCACTAGTAGTGACATTGCCGACACTACTAGGGGTAACGCCACCATTGCTAAGCGCACTGCTAGGACCACCAGGTGCACTGCCAGGACTGCTAGGTACACTACTAGGACTACCAAGTACACCGCTAGGACTGCTAGACACAATCACAACATTGCGAGCCGCATTGCTAGTGCCATTAGTTACAAATTCTGCACCCTTGCATACATTACCAGAGGATACATTACTAGGGGATATTCTTGCACCTACCAATGTTACATAGACAAGTGGTTGAATATGCTCGAGTTACCATTGTAGGTTCTAGCCTTTCCCTCATCAAGTCCTTTAGGAGTTATGGCTGAGGGTCTGGAGTAGGATCTCACAACCATGGTGACAGAGGGTGCAAAACCAGACTCTTCACAAGCACACCCATCTAGTATCATGCACACTTAGGAGAGTGGGGGACCATCTCAAATGCCTAAGCCACCTTTCGCTAGAGAGGAGTTATCACCGCCCAACCCATCGGGCGAAGATTAGGAGGATGAGTCAAGTGGCTCCGAAGGGTTGATCTTTGAGATAGCCAAACTAGATGAGACAGACCCTTTGGGGACAATTCAGCAGTACATTTATGAACTTTAGGCGATGACAGTAGTGATGTAGGAAGTGGGAGACATCCAAATGATTGGACATAGGTCAGTCTCCATTGGTGGAAAGGAGGTGTATTAGATATTGGCATTTGTACAGATAGAGTGCGCGGGAGAATTCGCTTGTTGTTTCACTTCCAGAGGATGGCCTGGAGTTGAGACTTTGGCAATGTTGAAGTCTTGGTGTCCGGTGAGGCCTTTAGTAAGAGGAAGAGATGGTTGTCTGATTTCATCCTTGTTTGGTATGGAGGCTTCCTTTAAGGATGTATTCTATAGGCTGAAGTGGCATATGACATCCATAGGTGATGTGCAAGAGAAGATTGAGAATTTGCAAGTGGTGCAGAAGGTACAAGAGGCGTTAGATGAGCATACACGAAATTTTCAAGATCAGCTAGCCCAATAGACACAACCACTACCTCTGAGGGAGCCGAAGTATCGGTCGTAGAGGCCAAGATGATAGAGATGGAGGAGACAAAGTAGCGAAGGACGACCATGTAGGCCAAGTTGGTAGAGAAGGCCAAAGAAGTTGATCAAGCAAAATGTTAAGTGATGGAGGTTGCATAGATGGTGAAGGCAACAAGAGAGCAAGAGATCATGGCTGAGCATCAATTGCGGATTTGCATGGAGGAGGTTCGCAGGTTGCGGGAGTTTCACTTGCCGACATCCACCTTGACATTGTCCATCCATCTAGGGATGTTCTCTCACCCTCCATCTCAGTAAATGTAATTTGGGTGTCAACTCCCAATTTTGTTTGTTGTCTAGAAGACGACTTTTTTTGGGGGGGGCTATGATGTAGTTGACAATAAATAAATAAATAACGTTGTATTAAAAAAAAAAGTAATTAATATATGTTGGAATCGGGAATTAGTCCTCGGCCGTTGGTTAGTTGTATTGGGTAGTTGTCGACTGTTGGTGTCCTCAACCAACATCGACTGACTATATATTTTAGGTTTCATTTGTAGTCGAGGACCACATATATTCTGTGTGATGTACTTATTGCCAATTTGATGAATGAAGAATACACTACATTCTGTGCATTGTCTATGTAAATAATATGTTTTATTATTGCTGTTCTATATTTCCGTTTACTTTGTATTAATCAGTCAAGTAGCTTAAGCGAGTAAACAATTTGCAATTTTTTGGTGGGAATATTGGGGTGGAAGTATCCTAAATCTTCTAAAGCTAGCTATCTATTTTTTGTCTCAACCTTATAGTGCTTTTAGATTTGAGTGCAATTGGAGCTTGTTTGAGGCTATTGACATGAAGAAGCATAACAAGTTGTCATAATAATGCATCAATGATAGTTTTGTGCAATACAATTTTCACCTTTGCACAAGAAGTTAAACATCATTCCTTAAAAGCTTATATACTTGGATGAGATCGATTCGTATAGAGATTGGATTAGATAGGATGAGGATGCCCCATGTTTATAGAAGAGAAGATTGTTGATTTTGAGAGGCAAATTATGGAGGGTGTAGTTGTAGTAGGAGACATTGGATTAAGTAGCACCATTGTAGATGATGTTGAGCTTGAGCTTGAGGAGTCACTACCATTTAGTTGTGTTGTACCCCAAATTAAAATTTTTGCTACACTTAGGCATTTTGACGAAATGGTCAAAAGTCTTGTTAAAATTGTCAAAAAGGTCAAAATTGGGAATTTGCATGTCTTGCATGAGGGTCAAAAACTCAAAATTTTCAAGATTTGACAATTTGGGTCTGCTTAGAGCGACCAAGTCTACGAAACCCAGATTTCAGTTTTTCAGCCCTAAATTTTAGGAAAATTTCTATTTTTAGAAACTTTCGAAAAATAGAACTTTTTTTTGGGTTTCTTCTCAAATGGATACTGGCAAAATTTTCTAAAAATAGAAAGTTTGGCTTCCAAGGTTCAAACTAATTTTGATTGGCTTAAAATACTTCCTTATTAGGTTGGTCCAGTCAGAATCATCAAAAGATCAGTTTTACCTTGGTGGGTCTATTCTGCTTTTTCAGGAGCTCCAAGGTCATTCATGGAGGTTGCTCAACTACCAGGTGTCAGATTCAGAGTCTCAAGCACTGCACTGATCAAGGCAACGACAAAGATGATCAAGAAACGAAGAACGAAGGAGGGATGCTGTGAATTCATGAAAATGACAAAATTTTGATTGTCTGGAGAGTTTAGGCGCCCCTACCCAGTCTAGTTGCCTAGGATTCTGTGCCTTAGTCATTTTTCAGTCTCAGGCTGCCAAGCACGAAGTAGAACGAAGGAAAGTTGAAAATTGTAAAATAAAGACTATCTTTGGCAAGCTTAGGCACCCTAGGTAGCTAGGGGCGCCTAGCTTTTCAAAGCACCAAATGTCAGAGTTAGGGTTTTGTGCCTCCAGGACATCTTGTTCAAAATCCTCCCATCTCCGCAATGGATCTATCAGCAAGACCATCGGATCAATTAGTCAACTAGAATTCAAGATTGAATGGAGAAGTCTCAACAGAGAAGCAGAATGCAAATCATGAAATACATAGAAAATAAACTACGTCTGAGAACTCTGGGCACCCTAAGTAGCTAGGGGTGCCTAGGGTTTTGAGCCACCTGATTCAGTGATTAGGGTTTGCAAATATGCTCATTGTCTCTGGAATTTTGCTAGCTATCTAGTGTATACCCCAGCCTGATCATCAAACTCGTCAGTTGCCGACAAAATTAGATTAAACAGAGGACACAACATGAGGTACAAATTTGAAGGATGAAATCCAAGTAAAAATGGCTAAATCTGGAGATCATGGGTGCCCTAGGTGGCCAGGGGCACCCAAGCTTTTGGGTACTCAAATGATTGAATTAGGGTTTGACACCTCCAGTAGTTTTTCTTTAGATTCGGTCCAGCTCTTCAACGGATTCAACGGTGAGCTCGTTAGATTTATTAAGCACTAGTTATGACAGATTGAATGGGGGAGTAAAATCTTGCAAAATGAGGAAAGTCAAAAGCAAAGATGAAAATCTCAAGAAATATTCTAACACTGGGAGACTTGGGCGCCCCATCTAGCCAGGGGTGCCCAAGGATTTGAAGCCCCAAATCATCTTTTTAGGAGATATCACTTCCAGAAGATCCCCCCCCAAGAATTCTCTTAGCTATCCAACGAGTCCAGCCATCAGTTCATCAGACCTCCTGATCATCTAGAAACGAGAATTCATCAAAAGATCAGAAAACATACAAAATTGAAAAGCAACAGAAAAATGGCTAACATTGGTGATCATGGGTGCCCCAGCTAGCCAGGGGTGCCCAACATTTTGAGGGATCAAATGATGTTTTTATCCAATGTTGCCTCCAGGACAATCTCGCTAGATTCAATCAAGCTTTGCAACGAGATCATTAGCCAGTTTACGAGATCAATCTAACGTCCGGAAATCAAGATCAAACTAGGGTCAAAATTCAAGCAAAAGTTGAAATTTCAAGAAAATGGCTGAGTCTGCTAGCCGTGTCCAAAGTCTCATGCCTTAGTAATTTTTTTCAAATTTCAGCTTTCAACATCAAAAAGTGTTCAAATTCGATGCACTTGCTCCAGAAGGGTTTTCAAAAGTTTTAAAGTTGGAGAATAAAGTAGTTTTCAACCTAAAAAATTATTTAAGATGGCTTTGTGCATTCATTCTTCACAATTTTTGCAGGGGGTGTCCAAGGCAAGAAAGGAGAAACATAAAATTTTTCTTCATCAAAGATTTGAAGGCCAAAACTTGGTGATTTTTCAGTGTTCTTCATATTTTCCTGATCAGCTGACACAGAGGCTTCCTTTTTCATGCTTTACTTTTCCAGGGCATCAATTTTTAGAAGGGTATCATCTTTTTCAATTTTCAGCAATCTGGGTCAGCTTGGTTCATGATTCTCAACAACTTTGGAAAAATTTTCAACTTTCAAGAACCTACTTTTCTCACTCATGTCCAAGAAATCTTCAGTATTTTCAAAATTTGATCAACTGGGTTCATACAAAACGTGATTCTGCACAAAACCTAGCTCTCAACTTTTTTCAGAAAAAATTCAAAAATTAGGGTTTTTGCTTTTTCAACCAGCCATCAACAATTTTAAAAAACGAAGTATTTGGGTCTTCTTGCAACGAGATTCTCTACAAAACCCATATCTCAGATTATTTTTGAAAAATCTGCCCATTTGAAGAAGAAAAAATCAGCAAACTATTTTTAGCTTTTGTGCAAAACTTGTCCAAGCATAGTCAAGTTTACAGTCAAACTTCAAGTTTTTTAGCATGGAGTACTCTCCCATTGAATTCAAAACCAAGTTAGTGTTGTATCATGATTTCATGAAAACTTCTAAAATTGACTTGCATCATATCAAACCGGTGTTCAATTTGTGTGCTTTAGAAGACACAAGCAATGTAGCAATCAGACACCTTGGTCATTCTGGATTACTTGCAGCAGCATCAATTCCCGTCTTAGTGCAAAGTCTAGAGTTCGTAATTGCTTGTATCAAGCATTATAACCCAGCAACACGAAAAATTCATGCAGCAGATGGAAGAGTAGTTTGTAGCCTCAAGGCGAATGTCATTGAAAAGTGCTTTTCAATACCACCTTGGTCAGAAAATTTTGTCATCTCCATTGAAGAATGTGACAAGGTTTGGCACATGCACAAGGATAAATACTGCAAGAAAGTTGCACAAAAATGGTTGAAGGAGAAACACAACACTTTGCCAAAGAACATCGGGTGTGGAGAATTCAAGGAGTTTGCAATAATGATTACTCTACTCAACTGAGTCACTGGTCAAGCATAAGCTACAAAATTCCAGCCTTGGATGTTCTATATCATCTCTCACATTGTTAAAAAATCAGCGCTCTATGATTGGCCAACTTTGATCAATGATAGTCTTCACCATCAAATAACCAAATATTTCAAAATCCATGAGTTCCACATGATTTCATATCAAGTCTACCTAGTGGCCTTTCAAGGCAAATTCAGAGGATTGAATACCATAGGAACTCTAGATGTACAACATGTTTATAATCATTACCCTCAGCTGGAGTTTTCAGAGTTAGCACATCACTACAAAAGGGTAAATGAGGCATTGTTGATGCATACAGTGAGAGACTTAGACAATGAGTTGCATGTACGAATTTCATCAACTGCCAAGGCAACAATGGCGGAGTGGGCTGATTGGTTCATCCAGTTTCCTACATTCTCTTACATCAGAGTGTACGGCTTCTCAAGTAGTCCAAGTCATGTTGCCAAGATATCCTTCAGATGAGGTGGTTTTCATGGAGTTCTTGAGGCAAGTGTATGAAGTTCACTCTTTCTTGCGGAATCGAAAGAAGGATGCTTTCAATTTTCCATTTGAGTTGGGAATCTACAGATGTAGATCGTCGACGGATGCTAAGGTGATGGGTGATGAGTTGTCAAAATTTGGTCTCAAGCCATTCAGCGAGAGGCGATCATACGATCCTCATGGTGTCTTCGCATCCCGAGTTGGTCAAAATTATGCTCATGTGCCCGCAGTTGAAGATTTTTGGGCTAATTGCAAAGATGAGTTCAAAGTACGGAGACGCAGTAACAGTAGGCTTATACTCCACTAGATGAAAGATTGCTTGTCAGAAGATATTGAAGGATTGTTCGATGATGATGGAGAAGTACTTCCTATGTACACTTGAAATCAAATTGAGCAGCAACCACTTCCACAGGTCAATTGGTCCAACAAAGAGTGCACCTCAATTGAAGAAAGAACGAGTCGAGTTATTAAGAATAGCAAGATTTTCTTAGGCCTCAAAAGGAATCGGAAGCAAGCTATTCTAGTCGTAGAGCCCCAATAGTGCAGTCATCTCTTCCTTCTTCTAGACCACAACCAAGAATGAAGGCTATGAGTCATCCTATAGAAGGTGTGAAAGGTAGCAGAACAACAAAGAATGTAAAAAGAAGGTTGGACTTTTCCAATATAGTTATACAGGAGCAGCCGACAGTTGTATTAGAAGTTCCTCTAGAAGAGCTCGTGCCACAAGAAGCAGTGCCTTTGACACCTAATTCTCCACCATCGCCGAGGTCTTCTTCGGTCCATATTGATTTAGAAGATGAAGTTGAAGAAGCTGCAGCTGAACCTCCTAGGGAAGTTAGTAGAGACACCACGTCTTGGCTTGAGAACGTCTTGGGAAGGAAGAGGAGGGGGCCTTCGTATCAGCTAAACTTTGTAGAACTTGACAACATTTACCAAGATGCACTTGTAAAGAGGCCTAAGAAACAGTCCACATGGAAAGGAATCCAAAAGGTGAATTTATCATTGAAACTGCTATGCCTCCAGAAGATAAAAATATTGAAGTAGAGGTTGATGATTTCATAGTTGTTAAGGCCAATCTCGGCAAAAGCACTAGGCACACATATGTAAATCTCTTCGAGGTTGCAACAAAAAATCTTAAGGATAGAGTGCTTAAAGATGGAGAGGATAAGGCAGTCCTCAAGGCTGAAAATCAACAACTTAGGCAATATATTTCTAATCTTCTTCACAACACTTCACAGGCTACTCAGTTGCTTCCACAAATTCTAGAGACACCGGCTAATCAACATCAGCTAAGACAGTTGGTTGTATATGGGAAGCATATGCGAGATTGGATTGAGGAATTCATCACCAGAGGTAGAGTTGTTCTTGCAAAGATATATCAGATAAGGTATAATGCCCGTGATTTGCGCCAAGGGATTCAAGGGTTTGAGCAATGTATAGCGGAGGTGAAACCTATGCATGAGATAATTATTTCAGATTTGAAGATTGCATATGATTTAGTGGTTTCAAGAGAACATAAGAGACAAATCCTTGCATGGAGAGAACGTCACCTCTTCAAGGTGAAAACTTATGAGAAAATATCTGAAGAGTTAGCTGTATACAGATAGAGGGTTGTTGATGTTCTCCAGTTCATAAGTGAATTTGTTTCAGGGATCCCTTGTCCGTATCATCATGGTGATGGTTCTTTCATTGAACTTGATGAAGTACAAGTAGAGTTCCAAAATATTGTTCATGGTAGTGTTAGCAGTGATCCTATTGTTGGAAGGATGAGTCAGATTGCAGCGATGTCAGCAAGATTCAATAAAAGAGCTGAAGATGTGAAAGATTCTCTATGTTCAATTGCAGAAGGTGAAGAGATCCTGGAAAAGCGGAATTTTTCTATAGATAGTATTGATGCTCTTGATAGAGATAAAAGTTTCCAGCTTTTTGGTGGATTTGGTTGAGATTTAAAGCAGCAGTTAACTCAATGCTTTCTCCCAGCTTTCTTTCCAATTCTTATCTCATACTTTCTTTCTATTCTTGGCTCATGCTTATCCATTCTTTGAAGGAGAAAGAAAAGAATCAGGTTGTAATAGTTGGCACTTTACTTGTTCTTTTTTTTTGCTTTCATAGGTTGTTAGATGCTTATCTTGTTTTAGTTTTAGAAATAAAACTTGCATGTTGGCAAGTCTTAGTTGTAAAAGCAAGGAGATTTTAGGGTTCCCTACTCCTCTGCCTGTGTATAAATAAGGGCAGCCTTGCCCATTAGTTTTTTAACCGTGCTTGTGATAACAAAACGGTGAGCCTACTAGTGCCTTCTAATTGTTATTCAGTATTGTTCACTTAGTGTAAGAGCAAATTTGCAAGCCTCTTTTAGCTGCAAGTTATTGTTTTGTTCTTGTGTTATTTGTGTCAAGTGTATTCTGGTTTGATGGCTAAACTGTAAGCCTATTATTGCTACAATCCTGTTGTCCCAAAAGTGTAATCTTTGTTACTTGAAATTTGAGAAAATAAAATCTTATGCCTGCTTTGCTGCTTTGATCTACTGTCTCAGATTTTTGTTATATGTGTTCTGCTTATATAATCTCCATTTCAGCTTGCATTGAAAGTATAGTAGATGTGCGTTGGAAGAAAGTTTATTTAAGTATTTGTGTCAAAGAATCATTCCTTGTTCATTTCTAACTCTCAAGCTCTGAGTTTACTTGAGTAGTTAGAAATGTCATTAGAGTAGGCTTAGTTGTAGTTGAAATTCAAAAGAGAAAATCTCAGCTATGACTCTAGAGTTGAATAACCTTGTGCTCTTAGCTGAACAAAAAGATTGGCAAATTAGTTTTAGTTTACTTTCTTTAAGCAACATCAGCAAAGAGGGAGCTTCTCCTCCTAATTCGAAGAGCAGTTTATCTGTGCATAGCTGTCTGTTTCTAATTCGCATTCCAGAGGTGCGAATTGAAACGCCAACAAGTTGCTAGGTGGAGCCAAAACCTTCTAGTACGAGAGTGGAGCCACAACCAACTATAAGGAGTAGGACCTAGCCCCTTTTTTTTTAACTAAAATGGGGAAAAAGAAATTGTAAATTGTTGTAACTTGCATGGATATATTATTTATGATGATGATTTTCGATGACAATCGTCGTTAATTCATAATATGTATCATATTTATTGACTGACCATTGTATTTGCATGATGATGCAATATTGTACTTTGTTAGCATTTTAACTTCTTTATTGAGACAACTCAATTTATAATAATATGTATAGTAGAACTATTCGAAACTTCTTGAAACCTAAAACCTAAAACTATAAACATAATTCACAAGTATGCACATTGTATAGGATTTCAATGGGGTTTTGCATTACATTTAAATATCTAATTGTTTATTTTTTCCTTAGATGCAAAGTGCCAAGTTGTCAATTGTCGAGATATGCAACAAAAAATTCAATTTTAGAGGAGAGCTATCAAGCACAAATGATAAAACTCAATTTATTATTGGCTAAAGTTGATATCATTGTTCTATTGTGATAAGATTTGAAGGACAAACAGATATGGAGGCTAATTATTGGCTAAATCGGAGACCAATAAATCAATATTAATAGGAAGTGGTTAAACAAATTAACATCACATGATTATAAAAAATAAATTGCTAAGCAGTATACAAAGCCACTACTTAATGAATAGCAAACATTGATTCAAAGTTTGACAAATTTAATTCAATTTACTTTATGAAATCACAAAATGTGGGAAAACAATAACTTCTATTGAACAAAAGTTTGTACAATATAAGCCTAAGTTGTTAGACTTGGTACAAGTTTGAGGTTTGTTGGTGTGACATTTTTTTCCTTGGGTACGGGTACATGTTCATATATATTAAAAATAAAAAAATATAATAACAGTAATACTCATAATTGTTAATAAACAAATTTTTTAAATACCTCGTAATTTGCAAAAAAGAAAATACTCATAAATTTATAATTTGGTGATTTGTCAAATGTCAATTCAAAATGAAAATTACATTCAATATTAAATAATTTTCATATTGCTTTTCACCGAGAGGATCAAAGCAGTAAATAATTTCATTTATTTCTTTTGAATGACGTTTAGCTACAGTGCCACTACCACTAGCCATGCCATATGTAGAAGTTGCCTCATCTATAGAGACTTTAGGAAGTTGTGCAACCATAGTGTCTAAGTCGGTACACTCACAGTTTAGATCCCAATTCCTCATCCCCCCTCACTTAATTAGGTCTTTAATGTGATAAGAGGCGCAAGTTGAAGTGTACAAAGATCAAATCCTCACCTTTTTTGCACCCAACCGGTTGTGCTTAGCTAAGTGGATAAAGGAATGTGTACTCCAATTTTGCTCAACTAAAGGAAAACTTGCAACCTATTGAATTTACATATAACATTTACAATTATAGAACATAAATTATAATATATGGCAATGAAAGAAAAATTAGGAACTTAAGAAATAAACAATATGCATACTTGAGATAGAATTTTATTGCAAGATGTTGCAAGTAAATAGAGCCTTGGCCATGTATGTACCACCATTAATGAGCATCTTTCAAGTAATTGTCTCAAAGAGCACAAACGTGATGATTCTTTGAAGACATGAAATGGCCAAACTCACTTAAGGCAACACTTTGTATATCTACATTTGAGAATATTCTCCTTAATGCAATCTTGTACCTAGTAGCAACCTCTCCATCTCTATATGGTGCTACCCTCCTTGGCGAGGAAAGAATCTTTATGCTATAATATTTTGGGGACAAAGCAAATGCTAGGAGATGCAAAGGGGTGGTCATTTTGTTCCAACAGTCAACAATGATCTTTTGCACTCTTTTGAAAAACACTTATGTGTAGTCATTCTCCTTGGATTTTGGAATGGTCCTTATTTTTTCAACCATGGAGTCCATACCATCACAAGTTTTACCCAAACATGGTTGATCCATACCAACACATCTAATCACAAGCCCATTACTCATCATCTAGGATCAATGTTTGACTTTTTGCATTCTCTTTGTATTTGATTGCCTCCATACACTTCAAAAAGTGTTGATGACCATGGAGTTGAATGCCTCTTGCACCTTTAGAAGTCATGTCAAAATGATTTTGTGTGATGCGAATTGAGTCTCGACAACATAATGTGGTGTAAAAAAATAAAACAAATAAAAAAGCTAAAAGGTAGACGATATATCAAAAATTTAAATTTTAAAAATAAACTAAAAAATAAAATGGTTTGTGACAATGATTTGTCATAAAGAGTTGAATCTCCTTAGCCTCCATGTGGATTTCTTTGACCCACTCAATTTCTGTGCCAATTTTTTGCAATAGCAAGTTGAGTGAGTGGATCGCACATGGTGTCCAAAAAATATGTCCATATGTATCCTCTACTATTGAACCAACTACCGTACATTTTTTTAGTTTTGTGTGTCATGACTTAGACAACATTTTTAGGGTCCATCATCTCAATGGATTGTATGAGGATATTAGCAATGAAGGCTACATTTTTCATTTGTTCCTCACAATCTACTACTTCCAAAAATATCATCCCTTTATGGGACACTACAGTGACATTAATTAGTTGGCTATTTTTGTAGTCCTTCCATCTATCAAAAATAATGGACACTCTTGTTTTGGACCATGTTTCCTTGATTGTTCTCAATGATACCTCTATGAAAGCTTTTTCTTTGGCCAATAAGGTGGTGTGCACTTTTTTCATATTGAGGATTAATGCAATCAACAAGTGCATTGAAATTGCTGTCACCATATCCTTCCAATATGGTGATCAAACAAGGTTGAATGTAAGCCATGCCATAGATGCAACGAACAATGCTCTCATCTTCAATCTTCCTTGCCTCATTCTTGAAGGCCTTTTAATGTTGGAAATAGGATGCCATTTAATTGCAATCTTAAGCATTATTTATTTCATGTATCTCCTAAGTCCTTGGAATGTGTTCATCAACATTAGGATTAGGAAGAGATTAATATTTGATGAAATAATCATGTTAATTGACATTTGTAATTAATTCTAAATGATAGGAGCATGTGAGGGCGTCCAAGATGAGTTTCTAAATAATAGGAGCACATGGGGCACCCACATGGTAGGTGACACTCACCTTGAGTTTAGTTCAAATCAGTTCAGATCAGTTCAGTTCAGTTCAGAATTAGTTTAGTTCAGTTCAGTTATCTTCATTTAGTTTTAGTTGAGTGCTAGTTGACTTCAGTTAACTTGGAATGCATGGCTAATGACTTGAGTTGCATGACAGATAACAGGGACTACCTTCAGTTAACAGGGGATGACCATTCTTGCATGAATGGTGGAGAGAAATGTTTCAGTTAACAGAAAATGACTTGGACCCAACTTGGGTGCCCAAGTTGGCTTCTTGGAATTAACTCCTTTGCATGTTGAGATATTTCAGAAGGCTGAGTTAAGTGGGCCCTCTCTTGGGCGCCTACTTTGAGGATGAAGCCTTTAAGATATTTACAAAATAAAGGTTGAGTTTGTACTTCAGTTTGGGACGCCCAAATGGATGAAGATGAAGATTTGACATTGTTCTTCATGGCATAACTTTACTTGCAAGAGATAGGCGTACCTTTTAGGGATAGGGGTTGAGCATTGTAATTGTAACTCTTTTGGAGTTTACAAAGTTGATTAATGCCTATTTATCTCAAGCAAGTTGAAGAGAGTTAGTATCAGTTTTATTGCAGGTTGTGAAGAAGATTTGTTAAAGGCAGGAGAAGCATCTCAAGGAAGGATTGGAATTATTGTAATCTTACTCTAAGATTAAATAATATATTAATTCTTGGTGGAGTTTTTTCCCGAAAGGGTTTCTCCACAGTATATGTTGTGTATCTTCTAATATCTTGTCTAATTCTTCTACAACTTCTGTCTTCATTCTACAACTGATAAAATGAATTAATCAGATTAATCACCCACAAAGAATCTATAACAAAGAATACATATTTAGATCAGCAATCATAAAGTTTTACAAAGTATTAGGCTACATAAACACCTCAATTTTCAACATTTGGTATCAGAGCTGAGGTTGGGTAGAGTATTGGGATGCCTTTCTCTTAAAAGATTGGAGGTTTTTTGGCTGTAGTGGGAGCTTTTACTATTTTTGTTATTGCTGATTTTGGAAAATAAATTTTTTATAATGTGTCATTGAGAAGCTTGGATTCACAGGTTTGGTGTGAGCTTATGACAGAAATGTGGTTTTGATATAGTAATCTTCATGAAGAGGATGGTAGTCATGATGCCATGTGTGACTCGGTACCCCGGTTCAGTGGGAGTTGTTGGTAGTGACGTGGATGCATCATTAGTAAGGTTATCTTCAGGTGATTGGGGATATGTTTTCTTGGTTTAGAGTGGTTGCTATTATGTCATGGTTTACTCTTGTTGCATTTAGAGTTTGGCATGGTTCTCTTGAGACTAGGATGTTTAAGTATGTTATGGTGCATGTGATCTCCTAGGAGGAGATGGTTAGATCATAGATGTCATGTTTATGTTCAAGATTGGAGCTTTGACATTGATCTTGTGTAGTTCTCTTAAGTATTAGGTACATTAATCATTTGCTTGATTACTTCATGATAGTGCTATGTTGCATTTGGAGTTTGGCATGGATTGGTTGTTTATAGGTCCTCATGGATACTTGGAGAAATAGGTGAGGCTTGAGTTCTCTTATGGTTAGCGACATGTGTTGGAATGGTTACTAGCAAGAAAAGTTTTCCCAATAGAAAAGACCGAGGAGCCTACACCTTGGTTGAACGTGAGTTCAACACACTCGGTGGTTTCACATGCCTCTAAAGAGGTAGTTTGGATATAAAGACTTGGGAAAGGTATTGGTTTTAATTGCAAGTAAGTTAAACTTGAATGTGATAGTCAGAGTGCTATTTGTTTACCCAAAAATCCTATGTATCATGCTCATACTAAGCATGTTGATGTTAAGTATCACTTTCTGTGAGAAATGGTTGAAAGTGGGAAGGTATTAATTGAGAAAGTTGAGACTTTAATTAATGTTGCAGATTATCTTATGAAACCAGTTCCTACAGATAAGTTCTTTTGGTTTTAATCATTTGCTTGGAGCTTCATGATTATGCAAGTTGCATTTGAAGTTAGCATGGATTGATTAGTTGGTGGAGGAAGGCCATTGGCCTTGAGTCCTGTACTTGATTTAAAATTATTATTCCTTGTTTAGAATAATTTCAATGTATAATGTCAAGTGGGAGAATGTTGGAAATAGGATGCTGTAATGTCCCCATTTTGGCCATATGCTCTTCATTTGGATTTAGCCTATTTCCTGGAATCTGTAGGCTACTCAAATGTGCAAATTTAGGGTTTCCACTTTCAATAAGTCTTGCTTCCAGCTCAGTTCAGCTTTCTGTTGGTTTTGAGATGAACTTACTATTTTTGGCATTGGCTATTTTTAGTAAGTCTAGTTTTGACAGTGGTCCAGTTGGCAACACTTTAGTGAGTTCTTTTGTTGGAGCAGTTGAGTTATTCTGGTTTTGGCTTTAGAAGAGTAATTTTTGGAGAAATAGTATATTTCAAGGCATTAATGTTTTAATTTCAAGTTGACCCCTTGGCCTAGTGCATTAACTTAAGTTGTTTTAAAAGGTGGACATGAAGGGGGGATGCTTCATGAAGTAAATATTTAATATTTTCTAATGTTATTTTATGCCTTGAAGTGGGACGCCATATTGAGGAGAAATAAAGTGTTTTTCAAAATTAAAATATTTCAAAAGTGAAATGGGGCGTTCCTTTTGGAGGGAAAAAAGATGGAAGTTGAAAAGCCAACAGTCACCTTCAATTCTATAAAAGCAAGCCATTGCTCATTCATTTCTCATTTTTTGAAAAATATAACAAAATGCTATTGGATTGAATTCAGAACTTGGCTAAGGGGAAGCTTAGCAATTTGACTCCATTCTTTGGGCCTGAAACTATGGTTCCCTAGATGGTGGATTGAGAGTGTGCTTCATCCAAAAGTGCACATTGAGCTTCAAAGTTGAAGATTTTGTAGTTTTTGATAATAATTTTCAGAATTGTGTTTACTGGTCATATCATGGCTGAAGGAGGTTTTCATTAACAACTTTTTGTATGATTTTTATGTGCTTCTGGGTATTGAAGAAATTGATTCTTAGTACATGGGCGCCCCTTCCCACAAAAGAGCAAAATTTAATTCAAAGTATTTAATTTTATAATGCAAAATTGCCCCTCCCAGCCAGGTTGTACCATTTAGGAGAGCATTGAAGTTTGTGCCAAATAATTGAAGGGAATTTGATGCGGTTTCAGTGTTGCAACTTGGGCGCCAATCCTCCAAAGAGCCTTTGCATTTCATTACATTCCATTCAGAGGTATATTGATGAAGTTGTGAGCATTTGATTGAATTTCTGTTTGCTGGTTGTTTATTTTCAGTTTGCTGGTTTGAAAAATTAGATTGCTTAAGGTTCAGATTTTGGTTTGATTTTCAATAATTCAGAAGGGTATCATAGAGAGAGATCATCTTCTATCAATTGTACTTTGATTCTATTCAAAACACTTGTAATTTGCAGTAGTTCTCTACATTGTAAGGCTGATAATAGTAGTACTGTTTCAGTCCATTTATTATTGCTCTATTTGTGTTTAATTATCACAATTGTAACCCCTATATGGTTTATCGCTAGTGTGGAAAAAGAACTTGTTAATTCTCTCATTTGTACCCACTAAAATATGGTGAATTCCCACTCATGAGTGGATGCCCGCCGTAACGGATGAATTAGTTTGTTTTGTAATCTCTTTCCCCCCACTGATTAAGTGGAAGTGCAAAATTCTTTCATAGTTGGTTCACCGCCTATCTCCATTCAATTGTAATTTCATTTCAGTTATTGGTTAGTTATCTCTGCCATATGACAACACCTCTCCTTCATTGGGATTGAGTGTGTATTCTTGTCGTTGAGATCATTTTAAATTGGTTTTCAATTTTGGAGTAACGCTAATTCATTTGGCACAGTGTTTGATTGTGTTGTGAAAATTCCAAGAAAAATTAAGGGGCATATTTCAGTGGTATCAGAGCAGAAGATCCTGCCATCCTGTTGATCAGTGCTTCATGTTTAGGCAGATGAGCGACAAAGATCTCCGGTACTACACCGAAAGTTAGAACAAATTCTAGTTCAGCTCCTTGTGGTATCCAGAAGTTGGCAGTTAAGCATGGCTAATGAAGAAGAGATGAAACTAGCAGAGGCACTGTATACGACTGGAAAGAGACTTGACAAAGATTTTTAGTCGAGGGAAAATGAAGAGAACAATGTTTGAGACAAGTGAAGCCATCATCTTCAGAGAAAATGGAGTTGGCACTAGCTCCTGCAGTGAATTCTTTGAATCGACCCTATTGGTTGAGGCATCCTGATGAAGAAACCAAGCTGCTGATTTCTTCTTGTTTCATGGAGATAATAAGAATTGTAATTCCCAAGATGCCTTATGATGATGAAACCATGAAGATCATATTAAATATGATAGTGGAAAGTTTTCAAGATTTGGATAAAACGGGTAGCAGTTTATTTCCAAGAAGAGTTGCTGTTTTAGAGGCATTTTCGGAAGTTAGAGCTTGCATCCTATTGATAGAATTGGGGTTGGAAAATCAGATTTATCACTTGTTTAATTATCTTTTCACCTCGACCTGGAGTGAGCAAGAAGAGGGTATGCTTGCAGCTGTCATGAATGTTCTAATCTCTACAATTAAAGAAGCTGATAGTCTTCCTGAAAGTGTCCAAACTCTTCTCGTGGATGCTTATAAACGTGAAAAGCAGATTTCTCCCATTGCTGATTTGTTAGTTAAAGAAATTTTCAGTCAATGTGAAGATAAATTGAAACCATTTTTGAAGAAGACTGTTGTGAACAAAGAGGAGATGTCCGAAGCTGAAGAGGAGGATGAAAGTTGGAATTCCTTTGAAGACATTGCAAAAGTTCAAGGGGTATCTACGAATTTGCACTTACCCAAGCATTTTGTAGAAGAATGTAATGTGTCAGTGGAAGCCTTGAAGACTAGTAAGGTACTCTTATTTTCTATAGAGGAGAACAGTGAGTTGATTTGTGTTAAGAAGCCTCATGTTGAAGATTCAAAGAAAGAAATTTTGGAAACAAAAGTTGAAACAGAGATGCACGAAGAGGCCATACGTGTAGATTTAAATGAAGGAGAAGTTCGGTTAGTTGAAGATATGTGTTCAATTAGCAATTTGCTTCTTCACAATTCCAGAGAATGTTGGTTTGAAAGTCAAGTCAAGGAGGAGAAGAAGAAAGACGAAGTGGAAGTCTCTTCCCACTTCAAAGCTGATTTAGTTAAGGCAAAAAGCTAAGGAATTGGAAGACACTATGGATGGAATGATGAAGAGTGTTCATCACATGCGAGACAAGTTGAGGAGTACAACTCAAACCATTTTTGAAATCTTTATCCATCAAAGTGGTTCTACATCATCTCAGCCAGCATATGAAGATTGCAGCTCAAGTTCACAGACTGCTGGAAATGGAATTCAAATTTTGTTAAATCTTGATAGAATTCATAGGCATGTAGAACAATTGATTTATGATGTGCCTAGGGGAGAAGTTGTATCCTGCATTTCAATTGAAGATATGAAGTCCATTAAGTTTGCTTTGGAGGAAATTAAATCTAGTCTTTTGCACATCATTCGTGACAAAGACAAAGTGGCCAAAATTGCTGATAAGGCATTGGAGTGGAATGAGCTTACCAAAGCAAAGTTGCAAGAAGTGCATGAGACTCTAATTGAAGCAGAGAATCAGATTTCTGCTGTTCAATATTCATGGGAGCAAGAAAACAAAAGAAGAGTGGAGGAGTTTCAAGTAATTCTTGATGAGCTTGATCTCATACAAGAAACATATTATTTGGAATGCTGCCCCGAGAGACCAAAGCATTCAAATTCTCAAGTTTTTCAGGCTTTTGACAATCTCTTGTATGAAGAAGATTCTAGTAAGGTTTATGTAAATCCTCTTTTTGAAAATGAAGGAATTGCTTCAAAGATTATTGAACATAGTAAGGTTTGTCTTCCAGCATTGGAGTGTTGATACGTGAGTTGCATGAAGTTGAATCTACTGCTGCTCTTAGTGCAACAACTCAACAAGAATTGGTAACTCTTGGAACACAAAGAAGTGAAGACATTCTTATTGTTCATCAAAGAGTTGATGGGCATGTTGATGAAGGTTTTATTTATATTTTGATGAGGATGCTTGTGAGACTCTTGTCAGATTTTAGTTCATCATCATCTTCTCTTAGAGTGATTGATTTTAGAATTGCATTTGATGAAGGATTCATGGAATCTTTTCGGCAAATCATGTCACAAAATTTTGGATTCAATCTCTTCAATGAACATATTTTGATTGAACACTTCTTGGAGTTTCAAGAAGCGGCAATTCAGATGGATCGAGTAAGTCAAAGGATTCAGGTGAGAGCAGTACTCCGTCTGAGAAGTGGTTCTTCATTATTGTTGGTTTGGGATCCTGGCATTACTTGGAAAGAAGGTAATTCTCAATTGGATAGACCAACACATTATTTTCAGAATGTAGTTGTGATTCTTTGCTCATGTATTGGGAAATGTCTTCAATTGAAAATTAGTATGTGGGATTCCAAGTATATTCAAATAAAAATTGTTATGCATAAAAAGAAGATTGGTTGGAGAGATAAGTGTCTAAATTTCAGTTCTATGATTGCTGCTATCTTTTTTTTATGTCATTGGTTCTTTATTCCTGATCATAAATTGGTGTTTTGGGAAGGAAATATGATCAGAAGTTGGTTTGTGGTGGCATGGGACTCTTGCTGAAGGTGCCATCAACTTGGATCATGAACAGTTATGCTCATTTTGATGAAAAATTCTTATGTTGCAGCTGCTGCTTGTCTTCTTGGATGCTGATTTTCCAAAAATCAGATCTCAAGATGATTATTTCAGACCTGTTAGGAAGTTGGTTATTTCATTTTCAGGTCTCTCCATCTCCTATTTGGATTGAATTTCTGCCTCAAATGAGCAAGGGAATGATTCAGTATGGTCAAAGTTCAGGTATGGGTTGTTCATTGATGGTTGACAGTGGATATTTTGGTACCAACTCATACATTACTTTTTGGGACAGCGAGTTATTAGCTGATTTGATTTGTCAAATTGAGGCTCTTGAAGTGAAATATGTGAAGATTTCTTGGAGTTTTTTCAATAATTGTATATCCTTTTGGATTGAGATGGAGTGTGGAGCTTGGTTCTTTGTTTGGCAATGGTCTGGTGACTTGTTTAAGAACAATTTTGTTGCTGATCAGAATTATGACAGCAAGGTTTGGAGGTCCTATAGACTGATATGGGACCCAGGTACTGACATGTTTGGTGCATTGTCTTAGTCCACTTTGAGTATTCAGTTGTATTAATCAGAGTAGTGCAATGGATTAGAGGAATAGTGTTCCTGAGGAAGATTTGGAATCCTGGAATCACTTGGGTTTTCTATTCAACAGTTGAAGATGATGAAGCCAATGATGGTCTTCTAGAATTTATTCCCATGATGTTTCAGTTTAATTTTAATCTGGTAATTTATTTTGTTGGCATCTAGCAGTGCAGTGCTTATATCAATAGGTGCTATCTTTCTCCTAGGTTGATTTGGGACCCAGGGATCATATTCAGTTTTAGTTTGGTTTAGCATGGTGATTTTAGGATGGCATTGGAATTGCTTGGGGACAAACAATTTTGGGAAGGGTGAACTGTAATGTCCCTATTTTTGGCCATACGCTCTTCATTTGGATTTAGCCTATTTCCGGGAATCCGTAGGCTACTCAGATGTGCAAATTTAGGGTTTCCACTTTCAATAAGTCTTGCTTCCAGCTTAGTTCAGCTTTCTGTTGGTTCTGAGATGAACTTACTATTTTTGGCATTGGCTATTTTTAGTAAGTCTAGTTTTGGCAGTGGTCTAGTTGGTAGCACTTCATTTAGTTCTTTTGTTGGAGCAATTGAGTTATTCTGGTTTTGGCTTTAGAAGAGTAATTTTTGGAGAAATAGTATATTTCAAGGCATTAATGTTTTAATTTCAAGTTGACCCTTTGGCCTAGTGCATTAACTTAAGTTGTTTTAAAAGGTGGACATGAAGGGGGTACACTTCATGAAGTAAATATTTAATATTTTCTAATGTTATTTTATGCCTTGAAGTGGGACGCCATATTGAGGAGAAATAAAGTGTTTTTCAAAATTAAAATACTTCAAAAGTGAAATGGGGCGTCCCTTTTGGAGGGAAAAAAGATGGAAGCTGAAGAGCCAACAGTCACCTTCAATTCTATAAAAGCAAGCCATTGCTCATTCATTTCTCATCTTTTGAAAAATATAACAAAATGCTGTTGGATTGAATTTAGAACCCGGCTAAGGGGAAGCTTAGCAATTTGACTCCATTCTTTGGGCCTGAAACTATGGTTCCCTAGATGGTGGATTGAGAGTGGGCTTCATCCAGAAGTGCACATTGAGCTTCAAAGTTGAAGATTTTGTAGTTTTTGATAATAATTTTCAAAATTGTGTTTGCTGGTCATATCATGGCTGAAGGAGGTTTTCATTAACAGCTTTTTGTATAATTTTTATGTGCTTCTGGGTATTGAAGAAATTGATTCTTAGTACATGGGTGCCCCTTCCCATAGAAGAGTAAAATTTAATTCAAAGTATTTAATTTTATAATGCAAAATCGCCCCTCCCAACCAGGCCGTACCATTCAGGAGAGCATTGAAGTTTGTGCCAAATAATTGAAGGGAATTTGATGCGGTTTCAGTGTTGCAACTTGGGCGCCTATCCTCCAAAGAGCCTTTGCATTTCATTACATTCCATTCAGAGGTATATTGATGAAGTTGTGAGCATTTGATTGAATTTCTGTTTGCTGGTTGTTTATTTTCAGTTTGCTGGTTTGAAAAATCAGATTGCTTAAGGTTCAAATTTTGGTTTTATTTTCAATAATTCAAAAGGGTATTCATAGAGAGAGATCATCTTCTATTAGTTGTATTTTGATTCTATTGAAAACACTTGTAATTTGCAGTAGTTCTCTACATTGTAAAGCTGATAACAGTAGTACTGTTTCAGTCCATTTATTACTGCTCTATTTGTGTTTAATTATCACAATTGTAACCCCTGGATGGTTTACCGCTAGTGTGGGAAAATAACTTGTTAATTTTCTCATTTGTACCCACTGAAAAGTGGTGAATTCCCACTCACGAGTGGATGCCCGCCGCAATGGATGAATTAGTTTGTTTTGTAATCTCTTTCCCCCCACTGATTTAGTGGAAGTGCGGAATTCTTTCATAGCTGGTTCACCGCCTAGCTCCATTCAATTGTAATTTCATTTCAGTTATTGGTTAGTTATCTCAGCCAGATGACATCACCTCTCCTTCATTGGGATTGAGTGTGCATTCTTGGCGTTGAGATCATTTAAAATTGGTTTTCAATTTTGGAGCTAACGCTAATTCATTTGGCGTAGTGTTGATTGTGTTGTGAAAATTCCAAGAAAAATTAAGGGGCATATTTCAGATGCCATTTAATTGCAATCCTAAACATTTTTTATTTCATGTATCTCCTAAGTCTTTGGAATGTGTTCATCAACACTAGGATTAGGAAGAGATTAATATTTGATGAAATAATCATATTAATTGACATTTGGAATTAATTCTAAATGATAGGAGCATGTGAGGTCGTCCAAGATGAGTTCCTAAATAATAGGAGCACATGGGGCACCCACATGGTAGGTGACACTCACCTTGAGTTCAGTTTAGTTCAGTTTAGTTTAGTTCAAAATCAGTTTAGTTCAGTTCAAAATCAGTTTAGTTCAGTTTAGTTCAATTCAGTTCAATTATCTTTAGTTAGTTTTAGTTGAATGCTAGTTGAGTTCAGTTAACTTGGAATGCATGGCTAATGACTTGAGTTGCATGATAGATAATAGGGACTACCTTCAGTTAACAGGGCATGACCATTCTTGCATGAATGGTGGAGAGAAATGTTTCAGTTAACAAAAAATGACTTGGACCCAACTTGGGCGCCCAAGTTGGCTTTTTGGAATTAACTCCTTTGCATGTTGAGATATTTTAGAAGGCTGAGTTAAGTGGGCCCTCTCCTGGGCGACTACTTTGAGGATGAAGCCTTTAAGATATTTACAGAATAAAGGTTGAGTTTGTTCTTCAGTTTGGGATGCCCAAATGGATGAAGATGAAGATTTGACATTGTTATTCACGACATAACTTTACTTGCAAGAGATAGGCGTACCTTTTAGGGATAGGGGTTGAGCATTGTAATTGTAAGTCTTTTGGAGTTTACAAAGTTGATTAATGCCTATTTATCTCAAGCAAGTTGAAGAGAGTTAGTATCAGTTTTATCGCAGGTTGTGAAGAAGATTTGTTAAAGGCAGGAGAAGCATCTCAAGGAAGGATTGGAATTGTTGTAATCTTACTCTAAGATTAAATAATATATTGATTCTTGGTGGAGTTTTTTCCCGAAAGGGTTTCTCCACGGTATATGCTGTGTATCTTCTAATATCTTGTCTAATTCTTCTACAACTTTTGTCTTCATTCTACAAATGATAAAATGAATTAATTAGATTATTCACCTACAAAGAATTTGTAACAAAGAATACATATTTAGATTAACAATCGTAAAGTTTTACAAAGTATTAGGCTACATAAACACCTCAATTTTCAACATTTAAATGGGTCTCTTTTATAGGAAAGAAAGGAGGTATTCTCTTGTCAAGAAGATGATGGTGGCATGAAAGGATGTGGGCCAACTGATTGTGTTGAGCTAGTGGGAGGTTTTTATGATACTTTCTTGGAAAAAGGACGTACTCCTTCAAGTTGTTACTTACCATGTTGGTGTCCTCTTGTTCTTTGATATGTACGATTCCTTCTTGTTTTGGCAACCCTTTTTTATTTGGCCTTAGATAAATTCTTATTCCTAAGCTAGTAATAGCACACATGTGAGATTCCACTTGACTATACAAGCCCTTATACTCATTCCCACATTGGCTATAATACCAATGATAATCCCCACTACCAAGAATTTTTTGGTCAACCACGGTTACATGTTGCCAAAGAGATGATTTTGCATTAGATTTAAACATGCTCTTTATAAGTGGGGCAGTTGAATTATAACTACAAGCTATTTAAAACTCTACTAGCTGTATGAATGTAAGAAAACATTTTTTTTTACAAATTTACAACTCTACAACTTAATAAAAAAGATTTTCGACATTCTAACCCCTATATTATATATAAAAGGTTTAAAGAAATATTCAAAAAATCTAAAAAAAAATTAAGAAAGTTCTTCAAAACTTGCAAAATATTACAAAATTCACTTACCTTTGATGATAAATCTTCTCCATATAGTTCTCTCACTCTTGTTGGTGTAAGTCTTTCTCTCCTATAGTTTTCAACTTTGAAGAAAAATGTAACAACCTGCAAAAATCATCAATGGTAGCATGGAGGAAAAAATGTTATTTTACTCACTCGTGTTTGTGAAATGAGGCAAAAGAGGTTAAGAGCCCTCATTTTAGGGCGAAATTAGGTATTTAGGCACTTTTTTGTTTTCAAAATGTTCAAAAAAAATGTTTTTTTTTTTTTCTCTTTTTGTTTTGGGTGGCCTTTGGGTTCACTTGGGTCTAACTTAAATGTTCACTTGGGCACCTCGGGTTCCTTGTCAAAGACCCATAGGGAACCCAAGGTGGACCCTTAGTGAATGTAATGTCCCCTTTTTAGTGTAAGCACTTAACCCCGAATCTTGTATTCAAAGTGTTTCTCAAAGAGACATTAGAAATATTAGAGGTCAATAAATTTTGGTAATAACATCTAATAAGATCAAAGATGATACCAATAATTCATTCTTATCAAAAGATCATTCATTTCCTTCACTATGAATGATTCTTCTATAATACATTTCATAAGTATATTAGGGTAAATATCAAGATCTCTCAAGATCACATAGATAGAATCATTCTATCTATCATCATAGTGAATGATTAGAGTCATTACTACTTATAAGGCTCACTAATTACTACAAGCACCATTATTGGATAGTTGGGAATCATATAATATACATATGTATATGCCTAAATATATACTCACCAATTGTTATTTGTCACTCTAATTTTCAGCCTAATATATATTCAAATATATTCATACATCCTAATGTACTTAATATATTTATCAAATATCAACTATTAGTATCTGTCTTTTATTAACATAAGCTTGAAATCATAATCCAGTTCTTAGAGTCATGAATTAATCATTATCACATAATTGAGTATGATACACAAATATATGTATAACTATCAATTACCATAAAATATATTTACTAACATATGAATTGCATATACAGGAAATATATTATATTTAACATATTTGTATTCGTCATATATATTTTAAATACTATATGACAAATACCAACCTTTACTACATTCTTTAATTTGTTCATTTAGTATCATTTATTTATTCTTGATTAATTTTCAACATAAATAATAATTATTTAATTTATAACAGAAATTACCTTTCTGTCTGGATGGGTCTGCAGATACCCCTTTCTCTCTTCCACCGTACTCCCTCCTCTTTCCTATGTTCCCTTTTTTCTTATATGCTTTTAATCTCCCACTCTCTCCTCCTCAGGCCGCTGGTTGTCTTTGCCTAAATTCCGCTTAATCTCTCAGAATACGTGATTTCCAGAGGGTATCCTTTTCTGTTGCTCCCGTGATTTATTTCTCCTTCATTCGTTGATGTCCCTCACCATCTTACTTCCTCTTAGTTTATATCCTTTTCTCAATGAGAAAAGATGCGCTTCTTTAAGGAAGGTTGTGTTCTTTCATTTTGGAGGGACGTGACTTGCTGCTTATGATTAATCACTCAGCTTTGTATTTGATGACTATTATTTATATTGTTTTTAGGTGTTTATTTTAATATGCTTATATTTATATTTTATTCAATATTTATACTTATATTTATTTTGATATATTTATATTCATATGTTATTCAATATTTATATACATTTGTATTTCATCTTTTATTCAATATATTTAGATTTATAATTGTAATATTATCTTGGTAATTAAATTGCTTATATATATATATACATATATATGTTTTGTTACTTATTTATTTATTTGAGACATAGTTATTATTTTGATATTTGGTTTATTTATTTTTGTCTTAATATTTCATATCGGTTTTTACAATTCCGGGGACATGACAGTGAAACCCAAACCATCTTGGCCTTGAATTGGGACTTGAACCAGATCCGTACAGGTACGCTTGGGGTTAGAATCCAGAAACATAATTATAAGCTTAGCATCAATTTACATTACAAATTATGTGCCTAACTCATTTATAAGCTCTCAAGAAGAGGGTTTTAGGGATAATATAATAATAAAATATTCTCAAAAAAATATGGCTTTAAAGCAATTCTATCCCTATTTATAGAAAAGAGGAAATAAAACTACTTTAAAGCAAACTAATTCTAGAACAATTAATAAAATACAAATAGCCTAAAAATAGGCTCATGACTATCCTTTAACCCTTGATAGAGATCACTTAACTTGTTACTACTTTTTGATCATAGGTAGAACTTTATCTTTATTTCCCTCAAATGTTTGACAAGCTTTTATGAGCCATTTACCACTTTTTTTGGTTTAGATGTGCTTTCATAAGGCATCTGCCACATTTCCTTGTGGCTTTGCCACTAGGAAATGGCACCTAATCACTTAAGTTGTCTTTTTTATTGTTAAGCAGAGTTTTATAAGGCATCTTCCTTGTTTTCCAACTTGGGCACAACTTCTAAGTGGCATTGCCACTTAGTAAAGATGCCTAAACCTTGATTCTTTGCAGTTTTAACTTGTACAGATCACTAAGAGGTTTGCAACTTGTCTCATATCTCGATGGAGTTTCATCTTGCATTTGCCTTGGTTTAGTCATCTTCTTGAACATTGGGCAGAACTTTGGAGTAGCATCGCCATCAGAAAATGGCGCTCAAACCTTGTTGATTCCTCTAAACTTGGCAAACTTTTCCCTGGAGCCTTTGAAAGTTGTTGGAACTTTATGAACATGAATATCACAAAAACCTTGCAATAGCAATTTGATGATTAGAAACTGTAACTATGACCATGATGAATCCATTGATTACAGCCAGCCTGAAACCTAGCTTCAAGCCTCTGCACTTTGCTCAAGGACTTTTGATGAAACCCTTAATTTGATGATTTGTGAATCATTTGCATTTGAATCCTTACTTCAGCCACAATCTGATTACTTCTTCTACGATAACAACTTTCTCTTTACTGCATCAACTTGTCTTAGGGTTCTAAGGTATACATCTTGACCAACTCATCTGATATCTCTGAAAACACTATAGCTGCTCTACCAACCTTTGCAAATGATATTTAAAATTACTTCAAAAATGCTGCAAAAGTCAGGAAGACATGCCTTGAATCATCTGTGAACAGCGGATAGGAGTTTGTTGGTGAAGTTTGAAAGGAGATCATCTTTGATATATAGGTGCTGCATGCTTTTATTTCTTTCTTTAAAACTTTGTTTTTTGCTTTCATCTAATTGGAAAACAAGAGGTGGGACTTCCTGGTGGCTTTTGCACACAAAAATTGCACTTGGGAGGATATATAAGTGGCAAAGTTACCATGAAAATGCACCTTTATTTGTCACTTAGACCTCTTTTAGCCTTGGGCGGGGTTTCACAAGGAGTTTTTCCTATTTTATGATTTTGGGTGGAATTTTGAGAGGGCAATGTCACTTTAAAAGTATGCCCAAGTTTTGGCTTCTTTTTCTCCTTCAATTCTAGGTGCTAATTACTTAATGCCTCGTCACTTTTTAGGAACCTTGGTGGAGTTTATCCTTGGCATGCCATTACAAAAAGGTGCTGATTTTACGAGTCTAAAACATGTTTTAGGATCGGTCCACTTCACTAAGGTATCTACCAGCTTGGGTGTGTTTTTATAACACTCATAACCTCTGTTTATCACCTTGGTGCTCTTTTACATCCTTTTTCCCACTCTTAGTATGAATGACAGAACTTTGGAAGGTTTGAGCTGTGTTTTCAAGTGCTAGGCAGAACTCTAAGAGGGTAATGCCACTCCAAAATGGTGCTGAAGTCTTCTTTTCATAACCTTTATGTGCTAGTCACTAATCAATTAAAGATTTTTCCACTTTGTTCATGACTATGCGTGATTTCTTACATTGTTGCCACCTTCAAATGGCGCTTGGCTTAAGCTGGCAGTGTTTTATAGTGCATTTGCCACTTTTAAGTTCTAGGTGCATTTTAATCACTCACTGGCCATCTTTTGATTTATCTCTTCTTGGATGATGACTGAAAATACTCCTTAGGCTTCTGCTCTACTCACTGTTAAGAACCACTAGAATACCTCATAGATTGAATTATGATACTAGAAAGACGTGCATAGAGGTAGGTCATATGATAGACATGATCAAGTGCTTGGTATGCCTAGTCCAAATACAAGAACTCCACATGTTAGATCACCCCATGTTTCTTATTTCTGTGATTTGTTCTCAATTATCACCATTGTTTACTCCTTATGGACTCAAGGTGATCATTCAATCCGTTAGTTGAAACACTAGAACATGATAATCTTTGCAAAACTAATTGGTATTACAAGAATTAACTTGGACCTGATTGTCAACTTGAGGACTAACTGACAACAGACTTACAAAAACAGGCCTGAAAATGGAGATTCCTAGGGGTACCAACATGCCCTTTTTGTATTCAAATCTAATAAGAAACACTTCCACAATGTTTAACAGACTCGTCTGATACATTTTGTAAATGTATTTTACATAAAATTTATGTTTTCTTAAGGAATTTATGTATCTTTTTAAGCTGCCAAGTTTTGACAAGTTTTTGCAGAGTTGCCAAGTTCAAGTCAAATTTGGGTCTACTGAGTCCAAGTTTTTGAACTATGCTTCAACCTTCAACCTGACCTTTCCCTTTGGTCCCATTATTGGTATTTTTCCTAGTATTAAAAGTCTCGAAATCCACAACCTCACCTCTAGAATTTCTTAGGATATGCCTGACCATGACATACTAGGTTGCCTTTTGATGTACTATCAAAGTTTAATTTAAACCACCCTCCTTGTGGAGGATTTTAAAAGGTTTGGTCATTTGGATATTTCTTTGAAAACTGAACTTCACTTAAATCCTTCCAAAATATAGGCTGTCGAATTATGTGTCCTCCAGCATGCCAATTTAGTCCTTTATGTGTCTTTTTAAAAAAATTCTAATAATATATTGTTCATTTTATGTATACTCTGTATGGACATTGACACATCTTTTAAGTTCCAGGGGCTCTTGGTTACATTTCCATACCCAATTTTATTTCCTAGTAGCAGATCAATTCCAATGTTCATGTTTTTTAATCTGGCCTAGTTCTCTTTTGCTTTATGATATTTGTCCAAAAACTATGTTACTGGTTCTTTACAGAAAACCCCCGGATCATGGTATGATCCACTCTTGGTTTAGATCTGGGTGCAGTGTGGTGAGGGAAACTGCTAGGGGCCTGCATTTTCCTTGGGGGTTCATCCTGGATGAACCTGGGTGAACCCACGTCAAACCCAACCAAATTTTCTGAGAACACACAGTAAATTCGATTTCAGTTTGACTTTTTTAAATATGTTCCATGCTTTTTTTTTCTGCTTTATCTTACAGAAAACCCTGGCATCTTGAAAAGTTATGTGATATAAAAGATTAGTTGGAGCAGGATAGTTTAGGGTGGATAGGAAGAATGTAAGCAATAACTTATCACAACCACTCAAAGAGAAAGGCATGAAGTAGAAACTGGAGGGTAAAGAATTATAGAGATCTCCTGTGAGCTTCACTATCTGGTGAGTTTATTATCGAGGACTTCAATACAATATGGGGAGGGAATCGGTAATGTAATGTTAATGATATAGTCATACAGGTAATGTTGATGCTAAATAGTAGTGATATGATATAGGCATGTTAATGTTATGGTTTATAGATGAATAAGTAATGATAAGATTTTGCACAATTGGAAAATGATATGAGTAGGTAATGTTGATTAATTTTTAAATTAATATATTAATATTAATTTTATTATTATTATAGTATAAGTTATTAACTTTGTTAATATTATAAAAGGCTCATAAATATTTTTGTACATTAAAAATACTAAGAAATATGTATATTGCTATTCATATTTCTACTTGTAGATTATATATACATATGGTTTTTATGTTTCTGTATGGACAAATCCAAAACAAACCTAACCCCCAATTTCTTTTTGACCAAATACCCAAATTGAACCTCTGAACCCGAACCCAAACTAGTACCAGGATTGATATCTTAGTCCAAAATGAATGCTCAGGAATTTTATCCTGGAAATTCTTTGAAGCATACCCTTCCAGCAAAGTTTCTTCATAAAGATCAGTCATTTCTGGTTCATGCAGGGTTTCTAAATTAATGCCCTCTTCTAGAACATTTTGCTTTTGAAATGCATCCTTATCCATTCGTTTTTAGGATTTTGCATGGGTGATTTTTGTAGATTTGGAGCTCTGGGCATTCTTTTGTTATCACTGTTCATGGTATGATTTGCTCCTAATCTCTCTGTTGAATCCATTTAATCTTATGAGGCTGAAACATAACCTTTTTTGCTAAAGGGCATTCCAAATACAGTATTACACATATCTTGATAGCTAGCAGAGCCCCTTGCAGCAGTCATCTTCAAAGTACAAACCCATGGAGTATGATCTAATCTCAAAATTTTCTTGAGTCACCCTGTTTTCTTTGCTTGATTGTATGAGGCATTGAGCAACAGCTGAAAACCCTGAAATCTGTGGATTAGTCCAAAAGTAGCTAGCATGGCAATCTTATCAGTCATTATTAACACATCAAGGATAAAAAAATGGACTATCCTTCCTAGCCTCTTAACATTCTGATTCTTCATTTATGCCTCGCATAAATACTTGACAAAAAAAGAGGGAATAAGGCAATAGAGGGTCCTCCTAACCTGGAAATCTGAAATAGGAGCAAACACTCATGCTGAACACCTTTGATCAGAAAAGATGTTGTGACTGGCACACCATAAACAAGCCCTGATACCATCTGTTTGAATAGAAGAGAATGATTGTGGCTAGTCTGCCTACAGAGATTATATATTCCGTTCAGTTCAATTGGAAATCTATTATCAGGTTGATGGTAAATTGATAAACTTGACTTTTTTTGTTTCTTTGAATTCTTACCTTTCAAATTTGGCTAAAAGTAAACAATAGCCCTTCCTCTCCAAAAACTCAAGAAGCATCTTTAGCAAATTGTTGCAACTCTTTTATTATTTGCTTTGATAAATACCAAAGAAAAGATGCCTCCCATAAATACTTCACAAAAAAAAGGGAATAGGGTGATAGAGGTCCTCCCAACCTGGAAATCTGAAATAGGAGCAAACACTTATGTTGAATGCCTTTGATCAGGAAAGATGTTGTGACTGGAACAACAATAACAAATCCTGATACCATCTGTTTGAATAGAAGAGAATGATTGTGGCTAGTCTGCCTACAGAGATTATATATTCTGGTCAGTTCAATTGGAAGATCCATTATCAGGTTCATGGTAAATTGATACACTTGACTTATTGGTTTCTTTGAATTCTTACCATTTAAATTTGGCTAAATGTAAACAATAGCCCTTCCTCTCCAAAAATTCAAGAGTCACCTTTCGTAAATTGTTGCAACTCTTTTATTATTTCCTTTGTCATTTTCTCTTTTGGCTTCATCTCATTTTATTCCTTCTAATAAATCTCAGATATTCCTGGTGCTGTAGTGTTGTGGTAAAAGATAAGCTGACAAGTGCTCCTCGTTTCCTTCATCATTTAACATATCAGCACCGGCAGTTTTTGGTGCATCCCAGAATTTTGTAAATTACTAAATTTCATGATTTATTGTGGTAGCCACTGTTTTGAGAAGTATTTGGACTTCTAAAAAGTAAAAACCATTAAAACATATGCTGGGCCACATTTGTAAGTGCGTCATAGTACTGATGCATCTTTGAAGATTACACTTCACTGCAAAATGAAATAATAGCAGAATTACTGCTTATTACGGAAAAGCTAGTAAAAATGTGAAATTATTTATTGATAAAACTAATACTCTTCTCTCTTCACTTAAATATCATTTACTTTTTGGAAAGTGGTGGCTTATTTGAAACAAAACATCAGAGTTGACTTTTTAAAATAATCTTGTTGGTTTGTCAGAACTGGATACACTGTTGGAAGATGCGCCCTTACCTTTTATTACCCAGCATGCAACCAAGCTTTCAGGTGTACGTAAGAGAGTTTCATCTTTGAGTTCAACTTTGCAAACTATACAAAAGCGCATTGACAACATCGAGCGAATGCTATTTAGGCAAGGTGTGCTTCTTTTGACATGATATTTTTATAAATTATGTTCCATTGCTTTTCTGTTTTATTGAAGTCTAAAATTTCTATATATTGCCCATGTTTTCCTTCGAGATTATAGCTTTGTTGTACCCAAACCAAATATTTTTGCTTCATCAAGGCATTTTGCATAAAATAGTCTTAACCTTGCTAAAATGATGTAAAATACAGTTTTTGGGCAATATCAAGCATGAAGTTTTGTCAATATTTTGTCAGTCAAAGGCAGTATCCATTGATCAGAACCTGAATCAGAGACTTAGAGCAAAGCATTCATGGTGGAGGAGCATTTTACGATGACACTAATACTTTTAAATAGTCATTTCAGTGGCTATAATGATGATTTCAATGGTCAATTTTTGAAGATTTCTCAAGGAAAAGCAAAATTGCGCCCCTGTAGCCCAGGGGCGCCCTTCTTTTTGAAGGCCTAAATTTTGTGGTAAATGCTCAAGCATATAGTCAATCTCTTTAGAATTTGTAAGCCTATTCGATGAGCTATCCTGCGAGGTTATCCGAGACTCGTAACTCCGGTAATTGGCGACAAAAGTTGAAGATTCCAAAGTTGCAGTTTGCAGAAGCTTGTCACTTTTTAGCTTTTGCGCCCCTGTAGCTCAAGGGCGCATTCTTTAAAGGAGGGTTAGATCTTGGTATTCCTGATGATTGATGCAGTCAATCTCTTCACGACTAGTCTGCCTGTTCGACGAGCTATCGAACATAGTCATCCGAGTCCTAGAGCTCCGGCAGTCGACATCAGAAGATGAGCTTATGGAGAGACTTCACATCACATAACTTCCTCACATGGTGAAATTGCGCCCCTGTAGCTCAGGGGCGCCCTTCAAAATGACCTTTGAGATGGCAGAGTTTGCTGACGAGGTCTTCCTGTCATTTGTGCTACTCTAGTTCGCCTTCGCGATGCACCAACTTGCCTGTTAATCCGACATTCTGAAAGATTGTGGCAAAGATTCTACCAGGCACGTAATTTCACGGGCGGACTGGCATATAAATTTCATTGTATTTCTGTAGGCCAGGGGCGCCTAGCCTTCAGGCCTGTCAGATGAGGTTATTGACGTTCGAAGTCTTCACGAGACTTGAGCGTAATTACTCCAGCTATTCAACGAGCCTAGCCGTCAGCCTTTGGGATTTGGCAAACGCTCGTACGTGCAAGGTCTTTGGCGAAATACCGTAAAACGAAGACAACTCAGAAAATGGGTAAGTCTGGTCGTCTATTCCATCTTGGGAAAGACGCCTTTCTATTTGAGGTCTTAGAAGCGGTTTTCTTGCTTCGTCGCCTCCAAAGACGTCTCTCGTAGGTCCTTTTGGCTACGTGTAGAAACAGACGGTGCTCGAATCAGGTCATCCCAGCTCCAGATATCAGAGGTCAAAGTAGGGCATCTGGCTGAGAGTTGCACTTTCGTCAAAATGGTGTTCGTGCCTTAAGCCAGAGGCGCTTTTACTTTAAGGGTCCTTAATGCAACTTTCAGATGCCTTGCGTATATTCCTTGGATACGGAATACTCCTAGTCATGCAGTGAGCTTGGTTGCCTGTCAGCAGGGTTCACCGTTCGTTGTCAGCAGCCGTTTGTCAAATGGCAGTTTGGAGAAATTGTTAAGTCTGGTACTTGAAAATCAATTTAATCAAGGGCACCTAATTCTTTGAGGTGTTAAATGATGGATTTTGCAGTGACGACTCCCAACAGACATTTCTTCCTTGCTCTGCAGGCTTTGTAATGAATACATGTATTCAGTCTCAACATCATCTGGTCACCCAGGAATCGGTGTCGAAGATGGCCAGTTGTAACTTTGTAGTCAGCTATAAAATAGGAAGTTAATAAAAAATGCAATATCTTGAGCAAATGGACGCCTTTGAGGTCAAATGAAGACTTTTTGAAATCAGTGAAGTTCGCTGGTGAATCCAAGTGCTTTACTTGGTTTGTCAACTGATGTTAAATAATATTTAATATTTATTGTTGCATATTTAAGCATTAAATGGCGATTTTCTAAAAATGGCGCCTCTTTATGCTGGGATTTCAAATTGCATGATAAATATTAATTTATTATTATTTGTTTCTGAACTCCGGGTCATTATCAATGTAACTGGAAGGGGTCCAATCAGAAGCCTTCTATTTTGGTTAAGGTTTTGAATCTTGTAGTGAACAATATGGTGCGAATTTTCCTTATTTAAACATGGCGCCATCATTAATCAATCATTCAGCTTCAAGAAAATTCGTATTTCTTCAAGGCATAGGTGAATTCTCAAGGCAAAGGCGAAATTATCATCAGCAATCAAGGGCGATTTCATCAAAACAATTCTTTTTGCAGGTTTTAGTTCACATTCATCAGCAAATTTGAAGAACAGGGGCGATTTTCACAGAAGAAAAAGCTTATAAAAAACGTCTTTCTCCTCTTTGTTTCTCAAATTTCTCTCAAAATACAATTCGCATGTTCTTGAAGTTGACAGAATTTGATAAGTTTAAACATCTGGATCATTTCTATATAACTTCCTCAAATTAAATTCGTGCGTTTGATTTTTCAGGAATTTTTAACTCTAGAGCATTCGTTCTCGAGTTTCTAATTTTCTCAACTGAAAACTCTTTGCATGGTCGAGTAGAAGTTAGATTTTCGCATTTTTGACGTTCTAGGTTGTCTTAGAATCTTTTTCTAGACAAAACCCATATCTCAGATTTTTCGCCGAAAATAACTCTTCAATAGGCTATTTTTAGCTTTCCAGAAATCTTGTCAGAACATAGTCGAGTTCACAGTCAATAGGCGAGTTTTTCAAAATGCAGTACACTCAGCTCGAATACAGGACCAAAACAGTCCTTACTCACGACTTCATCGGGACAGTCGAGACGAATCTTCACAAGGTGTTGCCAGAAGTAGTTCTAGATCCAGTCAAGATCAGAGGTTTGATTATTCAAAACATTTAGCAGTCTGGGTTATTGGAGGCCGCTTCCATACCTATCTCCGTTCATTGTATTGAATTCATAATGTCTTGTATTAAGCATTACAATTCTACTACTTGTGAGATAGTGTCAGTAGATGGACGAGTTATTTGCAGTCTCAAGCCTTTGGACATTGAAAGAAGTTTTGGTATACCTCAGCACCCGAATAGTCTAGTTATTTCTATGGAGCAGTGCAAGCAGGCATTCAATGCTGATGTGGACAAGTGCCAAAGTAAAATGGCAGAAAGATGGTTAAAGCAAGCGAAGAACAGATTGCCAAACAATGTGGGTCGTGGTGAGTACAAGGATGACTACTCGATTCTAATTACACTCCTGAATCGTGTCTCATGTCAATCACATGCTAATGTTTTCCAGCCTTGGATGTATTACATTATTGGTCGCATCATATCTGGGCAGGAGCATTATGACTGGGCATCCTTCATCAGCGATGTTATCCACAAGCAGATCAACGGTTTCCTAGTTGCTCACGAGTTTCACATGTGTTCTTATCTCGTGTACTTGATTGCTTATCAGGGTCAGTTCCGAGGACTAAACACCGTGGGCATTCTCAGTGTTCAGAAAGTCTATCACTATTATGATCAGCTTGAGTTCACTAAGGTTGAATGTCATTTCAAGCGTGTTCACGAGGATTTCCTGACTTATACAGTGAGAAATTTGGACCGGGAATTGCACATTCGTATCTCGGCAGTTGCTAGAGCAGCGATGGATGGTTGGGCGGATTGGTTTATTCAGTTCCCGACATATATCTACATCCAAGTATATGGATTTATAGGAAATCTAGCTATGCTTCCACGTTATCCTTCGGATAAGACAGTCTTTATGGAGTTCCTGAGGCAGTTGCATGATGTTCATCGTCTTTTACGCCGCAAGCATAGACCAGCTGCCAACTTTCCTTTTCAGTTTGGAATGTATTGGTGCAAGACGATAGTTGATGCCAAAGTTGCAGGACAGGAGCTCGAGAAATATCATCTCAAGTATCTTGTTGAGGCACGTGCCTATGATCTTTGGGGTCATTACACAACTCGCCTTGCTGGACGCGCATATCATGAGCCTTCTATGGAGGATTATTGGGAAAATTGCGCAGATGATTTTGAGGTTCGTAGACGTAGCTATGGCCGCTTCTCTCTCACAAATTTCTGTTTTCTTGTTAGAAGATGTGGGAGGTTTATCAGATGATGAGGGAGAAGTTCTTCCTCAGTTTTTCAGAGAGCAGGTCAACACACAGCCGCTGCCAACAGTTGATTGGTACGCCAAGGAGTATGCAACAGTAAAGGAGAGGTCAAGTAGAGTTATTCAAAACAGTATACTTTACCTCAACAGCAAGAAGACAAGGAGGGTAAGTGTGCCTAGAGTAGAGCCGCCAGTGGTGAATCCTTCGCTACCTTCCTCGTCAAAACCAAAACAGAAGAAGAGGAGTAACCCTCCTAAGAAAGGTCAAGCGCCCAACAATTCAAAAGGCAAGGCGCTTGCCACTGATACACGTAAAGAGCCTGACAGACAGCCTATCACAGAGCCAGTTCAGAGTCCGCTAGTGCCTGAGGTTCAACCTCAAGTTCCTACACCAGTTCCGGAGCAGTCACCAACCCCAATTCACATTGAATTGGATTTAGACTCCCCGTCTCGCAGTGGTTCTTCTACATATTCACTCTCGTCACAACCTCCTGTTGCTAGTACAGACCCTTCCAGTAGCATTAGCCGAGATCAGTCTTGGATTGAAAATCAACTGGGAAGGAAGAGGAGGCAGCCATCCTATGTCCTTAATCATTCAGATTTTGACTAGGTTTACCAGGATGTGCCAGACAAGAGGATCAAGAACATGGTCCATGTAGAGAGGAATACTAATATGGAGATCGTCGTCGAGACTGCTATACCTCCACAAGGGAAGAGCTTGGACGAGTTGGAATCTCAAGACTTCGAGGTTATCACAGTCAACCTTGGTCGTAGCACACGCCAGACTCAGGTTGATCTCTTACAAGTTGCTACAGATAGTGCCAGGGATAGAATGCTGAAGGACGGAAAAGATAAGGCAGCCCTCAAGGCTGAAATCAGACAGCTTCGTCAGTATATTTCTAGCCTTGTACACAGGTCAGATGTCATTGCCACACTCCCGCCAATGCTTGAGCCTCCAGCTGAACAAGGTCAACTTCATCACTTAGTTGCATATGGCAAGCGTTTGGATGAGTGGGAGGAGTTCGTTGCTAGAGGCCGTTCTATGCTCACAAAGTTATATCAGTTGCGGTACAATGCACGAGAGCTCTGTCTACGTCTCTAGGATGAGGAGTGAGACATGGCAATTAACAGACCCCGGGATGAGATTATGATTGCTCATCTGAGTATGGCATATGAATCAGTCACAGATGCAGAAGATAGAGAAGCTATCTACTCTTGGAAAACACAGTTGGTTTTCAAGGCAAAGATAGAGGAGACTATGGCGTCAGAGTTGGCTGAGAGTAGAGAGCACGTTACTAGTGCACTCCGGTTTGTGAGGACCTTAGTATCTCGCTTACCGTGTCGATATCAGATCGAGGGTGGTGCGTATGTTGAGCTTACCGATGTATAGTCAGAGCTCCAAGCACTCGCTCATACTATTTTTCAATGGGGAGACTGTTGGCTGTAAGATTAATCAACTTACAGTCATGTCAACGTTGTTCGATGAAGCAACAAGGAGTAGGGGTGAACTTCAGTCCCAGATCACAGCTGGTGAGGACATGCTACACAGGCATAGCATTCTTCGACAGAGTATCAGAGCTCCAGATAGTGATGCAGTTAACAATCTCGTTGAGGGATTGACTGCTCGAGATCACGATCAGTAGACTTCAGTTCCCACCTCTCAGAATAGACATTACACACAGGAGTTGAACTTGGTGTTACCTTCTCAAGTTAACTCGCTGTCTTATCTCATGCATATCTATTCTGAGATCAACTTTATTTACTTGGAGTTTTATTTAGGGTTTACGTTAACTGATGGTAGTGTTCCAGTTAACATGCTTTCAATAAGGACGTGCATGCTTGCACAATTGTCCATTTTTAGATTAGATGTTTCACTTAACTGATGGTAGTTTTCCAGTTAACTGTATAGTTTCTTTATTAGGGTTTAGCAATAAATCTTGCATGCTTTGCAAGATCAGAGTTTACCCAAGGTGATTTTAGGTTCCCTACACCTTTTGATGTCTATAAATAAGAGCTTTTGCTCATTTGTACATAACTTTTGCACGAGAGAGAAATATATGCCGCAATAGCCTACCTTGCCTTCAATATTGCTCTCGCTCTGTATCTTTGTTCATGCTTTTTGCTATTATGATGAATTGTTATGCCACTGGGTTTGATGGAATTATAATGGTGAATTTCTTTCCTAGTTAGATCAAATCTGTTTTGTGTTCAATAAACTCACATTGAGCTTCATAGATGTGCCAATCTTGCCTTCAAGCTGAGAATCTGTACTTGGTTATCGTGTGATGTGTGTGAATAATAAACTTATTCAGATTGAGCTGATAGTTGTGCCACCTTGCCTTCAAGTTGAGAATCTGTACTTAGTTTATCGTATATTGTTGTTTCCAATAAACTTGGTTAGATTGAGCTGATAGATGTGCCACCTTGCCTTCAAGTTGAGAATCTATACTTGTTTATCGTCAGATAGTCATCCTTGCTCCATTTCCTCATGCTTTGTTTTCTTGAGGAAACTAGATAGATTTTAAGTAATTAAGCCTAGTTGTAGTTAGTAATCTGCGAAACCAAAAAATACTCATCTGCAACGTATACAGTTTTCGAGAAAGCCTTGTACCTCTACAGCTGAAACAAAAAGATAGGATATAGTTTAGTTTACTTTCCTTTTCAAAGCACTTTTGTCAAGCACAACGGGGGAGCTTCCCCTCCTAATTTGAAGAGCACTCATTGCGTAGTGTGCATAGCTGTCCGTACCAACTCTTACTCTAGAGGTGCTAGTTGTTACGCCAACAAGCTTGTTGATTGTTCAACTTCTATTGAATAAAATAGCATGTGTGTTAGTGTAAGTTCCAGTCATGTAGGAAGGGTGTTAATGTCTTAAGATAGATGCAATGCATTCCTTGGCATAGTAAGTATTATCTTTGGGATAATATATTCAGCTACTTTGTGACCTTTCACTATTTGTAATGAACCTTGCTAGTTCTGATCACAATTTGCTGATATGAAGCTCAAGGAACACTTGTCGTGTAACCTTCCAGCTTGCTGTTATAATTTTCTGAGTGTTTGTTTGTTGTTTGTTTGATGCCAAATGATATGTATGAATTCTTTAGAACAATGCAAACTAACTACTATCAAGGTAGAAATGAAATGCAAGTATGTTTTGGTAATTTTGAATGCAAATATATGAATCTTATATGTAAAAAGTGCATCTACAGCCAAGGGACATTTTGTCAAACACTTGGCATGCATAATAATATGCTGATCATGTAGGATATGAACATGCTTATTTACAACAATATTTGACCAGCAACTTATAGCTCCTTTATTGAGAAATATTGTCCAATACAATGCTGATATAGAAAGGCCAAGACTCTTGGCATTACAATAGACTTCCAATACATGATAATGCTCGTAATGACATACACCTACAGCTGAAATGTAAACTATTCTATATACTATGATGGATGCAATCAAATGTAAAGGAACCTGGTTACAAGTTGCGCTCTTGAAAGAAGATGAGGTAGCAACCACTAGCAATGCATAATGGACTTCCTTCAAACCCAATCTTAGTCTTCAATCAGCCGCCCCTGTCCTTGCCTGGAAAATGTTTAAATAATTAATTGCAGCACCAAACTCCTTCCAATTTTCCCCTAAAACGATTGTCTCGACGATAGGAATTGAATGCAACAATACCCAGAATGATTAGCCTCCTAAATCGAAAGATATGAGCAAAAATATGAGACTCATATAGGCTGATCGACCTCCATGACAGCAGATTATGAAGGTCTGAAAATGCAACTGAAACTTTACAAAATATCACCCAAAATACTCCCAAAGGGAGCGCCCTTATTCTCCTCAATGAATCGATGCCAAAATGGATGTCAACAAACAATCTTCTGCATACTCCAAACCAAGTCGACCTCCATGAAAGCTGAAGTAAGATGCAATAAGCTCAAGTGAAATGACTGAAATGCCACCTCCAACAAATGCAACAATATCAGCTGATAGTTTCACAGCCTCAAAGTTGCCAACCAAAGAGAGCTTTCGGTCTCAATGATCGAATGAAGAAACTGCAGAAAGCATAGGCTTCCCAATGAAGTCAATCAAAACAATATTCAACAACTGGATGATTAGAAGCCCAGCCAACCCCTCTATTTATTCTTTTTCTCCAACTCTTCAAGAACCTTCTAGAATAATATTATTTTATTTTTATTTAGTGGCTTTATGATATATTATTTTATTCAAGTCACTTTATTAAATTAATTAAATATAAGGTCACCTTATAATATTGATTTATTTGATAACCTTATAAATAATTAACTTAATACCACTTTTTAATTTAATTAAAATAATCAGTTAGTCATCCTCATGAAATATCATTATTTTGGACAACTTAATTAATTAATTTAATTAAATTAATCTACCTCCAAAACGGGGACATTACACTATTTTTCCATTATGATATAGAATTTGTTCTGAAAATATTATCAGTAATTACAGCGTATGTTTCTAACATGTCTCAAATAGATTATTTCATCTTATAGTTGTTGGCTATTTGCAATGGAGCAAGACAGCCGAAGATTCTCAATGACATTTGATCTTTCTACAAGTGATACAAATATTTAAATTTGCAAATTTCAAATTGATTCTTCTCATCTTTTATTTCAGTTATTCACAAAGAAGCAAGACAGCTGAAAATTCTCATTGGCTTTTGATCTTTATACAAGTGATACATTGAATTTACAATTTGGTTTTTCATATAAATGAAATGTGTGGCATGTTAATCATCTTATGTGTGCTATCCTCAGTGACCTTTTTTCTTCCCACAGTATGTGAAACTAACAGAAAAGTTAGTCTAATCTAATTTGCTACATTAAATGCAAAATGTTTTATTTTTTTATGATCTCTTTTAGATGTCCATACAAGCTACATTTCCAAGACTTCCTTTTCTCTTTTAGCTAAGTAAGAAAAACATTCTTTATATTACAAAATATAAAATGTCCGACAAGACATGACAGTGTTGTCTAATTTGGTTACCTCTTGAAGAAACTTTGATAACTTGTCACTTCTTTTCTTTTGAAAGTTGACATTATTAATTTGAAGTTGACTCCCACTAGTCTGAATACGAGGTTGACATAATTGTATTACGTGCTCGTTATCTACATTGCTCACCTCATTGGTTTTGAATCAAATTGCCATTCCCTCCCTATTCCTTTCCTGGTTGTGTTTGTCCAAACTTTTGAAGTCTTCTGTCCTTTTTGGTATTTTAACAGTTAAACAGTTAATCACTGGTTTCTTCTTCATTCTCTTCGGATTTAATAATTTAATGGAATAATTTTTCATTTAAATTTGTAAGCTTGTTTTGGCTCTCTTACTCTACTAATGTCTTATGACCCTCGAGTTTTCCTCATTTCAATCAAGCAACAATCTTGCTGTCTTGCTCCTTCCTATATGACAATCTTATTCTTCGTTGCATTTCCTTTCTTGATATTCTATTCCTCTCAAACATATATTTTTTAATGCTTTTATCCCAAACCTTTCTTTGTCTTTGAGAGCTTGCCAGTTTTCTTTGTTTTTAGGGTATTAATGGTATCATAGTAGCAAAATCGTTCTTGGGAATAAATCAGCAAACCAAAAGATAAAGAATTTTTCAAAAAATTGGGATTTAATTAGGAATCCAAAAAACACAGAAAAAAGAGAAAAAACTGCTGTTTTTAATACTTGAAGGCAATTTAATTGCATAAAGACAGAGAGTGAAGTGAAAAGAGATTGTATACACCATGAATTTTGGCAGACAGTTTTTTCCATTAATTTTCATATAACTGATTACATTGCATTGCACAATGCATAGTACATTACTGCATCTACATAGCTCAACTATAAGTTTGAACTTGAAAATCAATTACAATCTACTTTCTACATAGTCAGCCAACAAGTACAAAGTAACAAAAACAGAAGAGAGCCAATGAATCTTGCTGCTAGGAAGTACCATATACTAGGAGGCTGTAGGTCATGATGATGAAGCTTTAGTGTCAGAGCTTCTCCTAAGTCAATCAATCAAATCAGTATCAAACTGTGTCCCCTTAGTTTGAAAAATCTTCCGCAAAAAGTTTATCCTCATCATTTGCAATCCTTTTTGAATCTAGATTGATCTTGTCAAGGTCAATTGGTTGATCTTTTTTGCTGATACCTGATATTATCAAATTGAATGCATACATTAGCGAGGTAGACGGAATAAGTTATAAAAAAATAAAAATTATCTTTGTAAAATGAAACAAAACAATAAGAACCGCCAATAGGTTGGAATGGCATGGATGAGTACAGTGAAAGTGTTAACTTAAGATAAAACTGAAGTGAAACAATTTTGTAATAATTGTAAAACATAAGATACATTATTATACTCTATAAGCTAGCTGGCTGTTTGATTGTAACTGTCATGGACTGATACCTATGATGTAATCTTCTTTTATTAATAGTAATCTATGAACAATTTAAGAAACAAAACAATAATTAGAATTTAGAATATTACAATTGCAATTTTTTTAGATTTTTAACCTCAAGCTTTCTTCAGCTTAAGGTAGAGATTGTGGTGAACAAACACCAAGCCATTCATTTGTTGTTGAAGAAAATGGTTGCGTTTCTTAGTATATGTTCAAACACACTCTTAATATGCTCACAAGTGGAAGATATGTATGGCTCAAAATGTGCATTGCCTTCTATCAAAGATCTTTGGCTTCTTTGCCCAATAATTCCCACCATTGTGTAGAAAAAACACAAACTTTATCAAAATTCTATCATGTACGAGTTATTCAAAACTTGACACCTATAATATAGGTGTGTGATTTTTCAAGTTGATATTGACACTCTATGTAACAATAATGTATATAATCCCAGGAGTAGTAGGATAATATTTTATATTTTATATTTCTTAGCTACATGTTGGCGTAAAATCTAACACCTCTGGAGTGCAGGTTTGTACGGACAGCTATGTACACTACGCAATGAGTGCTCTTCAAATTAGGAGGGGAAGCTCCCTCGTTGTGCTGGAATGCATGGAAAGAAAAGTAATCTAAGTCCTATCTTTTTGTTCTCAGCTGGAAGAGGCACAAGGTTAAGAAAACCAAGAACGTTGCAGCTAAGGATTTTGGTTCTGAGATCATTAACTACAACTAAGCTAACTACTTTAAATCTATCCAATTTCCTCAAGAAAATAGGAGCATGAGGAAATGGATGTGGATGACTATCTGACGATAAACTAGCTTAGACTCTCTACTTGAAGGCAGTGGCGCAACTATCATCTCAATCTAAACAAGCGTATTGGGCACAAAACAGATTTAAGAATCCACCAAGATGATCTTATGAAACCCTGTGTGGCATAACACTTGATCAAAATAGTAAAAACTTCACAAAACAGCCTTTATCATTACAATCTCACGAAACCCTATGTGGCATAACCCTTGATTATAATGATAAAGATTCACAAAACAGATTTATCGCCGTAATTTCTCGAAACCCTATGTGGCATAACGATTGATCACAATGGTAAATAGACATAAAACAGATTTATCATCTCAATCTCTTGAAACCCTATGTGGCATAACAATTGACCTCAATGGTAAATATGTTCAAACAGATCTAACTATGGGAGGAATTTACCACGCCAATCTTATGGAACCCTATGTGGCATAACACTTGATTGAAAGTAGTAAAGACTTCACAAAACGATTTTATCATCACAATCTCACGAACCCCTATGTGGCATAACACTTGATTGAAATGATAAAAGATTCACAAGACATAAAGAATCCACCATTACAATTGCATGAAACCCTATGTGGCATAACAATTAATTGCAATAGCGAAGACACATGAACCAATACAAAAAGAGCAATATTGAGGGCAAGGTAGGCGCAGCATATATTTCTCTCTCAAGCAAAAGTTAATTACAAATGAGCAAAGCTCTTATTTATATACATCAAGGTGTAGGGAACCCTAAAATCACCTTGTGTTAACTACAGTCTCGCAAATGCATGCAAGATTAATTATTAAACCCTAATGAAGTAAACTATATAGTTAATCGGCAACTACCCCTCGCTTTAACTGGTGCAATAACTCTATTCGGTTACCGCAAGCATGCATCGCCCTATTTAAAGCAAAGTTAACTGGCCACTACCTTCAGTTAACTGAAAACCCTAACCCTAACTCCTGTGTTGATAATTCCGAGGATGAGATAAGCATGTGTTAAGTCAGCAAGTGAACTGAAGACTGGAAGTCAAGTTAACTACTGCTCAGGACTCAACCCTAGAAATTAACTGCACGTTCTAACTGACAGATCACTCCATGTCAACTCGGTCTAACACTTCGACCAAGAACTCATCGATCTCCCTGTCATCTGGCACTTTGATGCTGCTAAAAATAATAGTCTGTTTCTTTAGTTCTCTGCCACTTTCAGTAATTGTGTGCACACCATCTTTGCATTCTTCAGTCGCCTTTCTCAAACTGGCTGCAATCACTGAAATATTTTCTAATTTTGGCGCCCTAGGTTCACCTTCAAGGCTGTCAAAAATCAGCTTCTCGAATTCCGCTTGAACTTTTTCCAACTCAACATACGTGCCATCTTCGAGAAGATAGTGACACGGAATCTGAACAACGAAGCCACTGACAAGTGCAAGCACTCCAACTACGTCATCCTTCAGTGAAAATAACTTAGAAGAGATTTTCTCACATATTTCTGTTCTGAGAAGGTGCTGCTCTTTCCAAGTGAAGACTTTCTCTTGATCTTCGATCATCTCCAAAGCATCGCATGCAACTGATAACTGAGATACAAGAACGCAATCCTTTGCCAAGCTCTCTGCAACTGCAATATCCAGCAACTGAATACCCTGATGGAGTTTGTGTGCCTCACTCCTCAACTGATATAAATCTGCAAGAAGAGTCTTACCAGCAGCAACTAAACTGTCAATCCAATCATCCAAAAGTCTGCCATGACTGACCAACTGATCCAATTTTCGTTTCTCTGCAGGTGTGTGCCGAGTAAGAACAGGTGCTCTATTTGGATTCCCATGAACAAGATCAGAAATGTATTGACGAAGTTGACTAATTTCAGTTTTGAGTAAAACCTTATCTTTTCCATCCTTCGTGATACGCTCTTCAAGATTATTGGTAACAATCTTAAGAAGAGATACATCTGTCTCTCGTGTGGTCCTGCCAAGATTTGCCTTAGTGAATGTAAAATCACCCACTTCGACCTCGTCCAAGCTTTTACCTTCTGGAGGCACTGCAACTTCTATCACCATCTCTGATTCAGGGGTCTTTTCGATATGCACTTGCTTCTTTATCTTCTTGTTTGATCTCCTCTGATAGGGCTCACCAAACTCTGACAAATCAAGATTGTATGACGGTTCACGCCTTTGTCTTCCCAAAGACTTCTCGAGCCAACAAGACTGAACAATATTTTCAATTCGTGGAGAAACTGTCCCTGATGTATCAACCTGTGGTGTTTCAGTTGTCTCCGATCCTGCTTGAATTTGTGGCTCGGGCTCAGAATCTATATCAATAGGCGGAACGTGAGGTGAACTAGGAAGTGAAACGTGAGGCTCAGTCTGGATAACTGTCTCTACTGGAACTTCAGGAATACTCTCAATTTGTTTCTGCTTCCTTTTACCAGTAGCTCTCTTCCCTGTGTTTCCACTGAGTCTAACTCCTTCCGGAGGTATGATAATGGCTTTAACTCTGGGTTTTGCTCTAGAAGTAGAAGGCAACGAAGAAACATCCTTTGGCGGCTCTGCTATAGGAACTGACTTCCGCGTTCGCTTGCTCTCCAAGAACAACTTACTAGTCTTGATGATTGATCTGGAAACCTCTTCAATGGAAGTATTCTCCTTAGCATACCAATCAGGTGAGCGAAGTGGCTGCCTAGCAACTTGATCCTTAACATAAGAATTGAGAAGAACTTCTCCATCATCATCCGACAAACCATCAACATCTTCTGACAAGTAATCAGAGAGCTGACCAACAGTAAGTCTACAATAGTGACGACGACGAACTTCAAATTCATCTTCACAATTTGCCTAGAAGTCTTCAAGTGCTGGCGCATGTGCAATCCCTCGCTCTAACCGATTTGCATAATGACCGAGAGGATCATAGGAACGTCTCTCAGTATAAGGCTTGAATTTGAACCTTTCCATCTCAGTAGACATACGCCTGGCATCTGTTGCTGCATCACATGTGAAAATTCCCAATGAGAATGGAAAATTTGCCGCAGCCTTATGACGACTACGGAGAAAGAAGTGAACGTGCTGCATTTGCCTGAGGAACTCCATAAAGACAATCTTGTCCGACGGATATCTTGGCAACATCAGAGGCTCTCCAACATAACCATAAACTCGGAGGTACGTGAAAGTAGGAAACTGTATGAACCAATCTGCCCAAGTCTCCATTGCTGATTTGGCCTCAGCTGAAACACGAATATGCATCTCATCATCAAGATCCCTCACGGTTCTCATGGAAAAGTGATCATTCACCACTCGAAAGTCCTGCTCAGACTGAGAAAACTCTAGCTGTGGATAATACTCATGAATATGCTGAACACCGAGAGTACCATTGGTGTTAAGAAGTCTGAAACTACCTTGAAATGCAACCAAGTAGACCAAATAAGATATCATGTGAAACTCGTGATGCTTGAGAAAGTTAGAAATCTGCTGATGTAAGCAATCACTAATTAACATAGCCCAGTCAAAACGCTCTGTGCCATCAAGGATTCTGGTAATCAGGGAGAACATCCATGGACGGAAAGTATTAGCATCTGACTGGCCGGTAACTCGATTGAGTAAGGTGATCAAAACAGCAACTTCTCCTTTAAATTCACCACGACCAACCTTCTTAGGCAAGTTAGTTTTCTGAATTGTCAACCATTTCTGAGCAACTTTTCTCTGTGAACGTTGATGATCAGCATCCCATATTTTCTCACAAGCTTCAAGATCAACAGTAAAGTTATCTGAGCGAGGAGAAATAGCAAAACATCTTTCTATGTCCTTCGGCTTGAGACTGCAAACCACTCTTCCATCAACCGATCTAATCTGTCGTGAAGACGAGTCATAATGCTTAATGCAAGCAAGTACGAACTCAAGATCGAAGATAGAAACAGGAATGGATGCCGCTGCCAGCAACCCGTAACGCTCAAGATTCCTCATCGAATTGCTGCTAACACCTTCTAAAC
>VDFB02143498.1:0-23170 GCA_007258455.2 Sequoia sempervirens | reverse complement strand
TAATGCTTGATATATGTTGTGGCATTCAAATATGTGTTGCAGATGTTAGTAAGAACTATTTTAGGTCCATTCCAACCTAAATCAAATGTTGCATATTTGGGTTGAGCGCAAAGATGTTTTTGATTCAAGTGTGATGCCAACAAGGAAATCTTGATTTAATATAGGGCTATGTCTAATTAGGCCTACCTAATTGATGTATGTGGATGTATTGGGTATATATGTAAGACACTTTTGTAGTTGTAGAGGGGACATGATGTGTGATATGATGCAAACATGCAAATTTTGTATGTACATGATCAAATCTATAGAAGAATTATTGTAAATTTTTGAGTGATTGTAAAGTAGAGCAATGCTTTGTATTCAAAGCTTCAAAGGAACTAAATCCATCACAAGGAAGTTGTATTTTGTATCATTTCATATCCTAGCTATGTGGCCATTTCTATTTTGTATCTATCTTTTGTGGATGCGATCCTTATTGGATAGTGTGTCTTGGCAGTGAGCCTTTTTAATATCTTATAACCGATTAAAATATATTGTGAGTTAATCCTCATCATGGTTTTTCTTGTTTTGGGTTTTCCACGTAAAAAATCTTCGTGTTCATCTTTCATGTGATCTTGTGATTGTTTCATGCTTTCATTCATTGTTGCAGTTAGATATGTTTTGTTAATTGGGTGAATTATTATTGAATGGTTTAAGAGAACACTGATTCACCCCCCCTCTTAGTATTCTAGGTATTCAACAATTGGCATCATGGCTAGGTTCCTTTTAAGAATCCTAACAGCTTAAGGAAGATCTTGGAGATTGAAGACATGGCTGATAAAGAGTTTTCAAATCTTACTGGTAAAAGTGATTGTATGACTAATAGAGAAGAACTCCAAGTTTCTCTTGAAGACCTTGAATGACTTGAAAGTGAAAATAAAGATTTGAAGGAAAATCTCAAGGAAGCGAATGAGTGCATTAAAAAATGAGAGAACAAATCAAGAAATTTAGAGAAAGACATAGAGAATTCAATGAACAATTGAAGCAAGCAAATGAAGACATCATTAAACTGAAAGTATAAGTGGAAGAAAAGAAAATAATTAAGGATTGTATGAATACAATGGTACAAAGCAAAAATTATGAATGCACAAGACTTGAACAACAAGTGGTAACTTTGAGATCAAATCTAGAAAAAGAAAGAGTTCATGAGGAAAAATTCAAAACAAGTACTACAATGCTTGATGAACTAATTGCAAGATAAAAACCATATAAAGATAAAGGAAGTTTGGGACTTGAAGGAAAAATCTCAAAGGAAAATTAAACTCCTAACAAGGTTGACAATCAAGAGAAGGCTCAAGGCAATGGCAAAAAAATCAGAAATCAAAGAAGAAATGCTTGAAGACCCCATATCAGACAACCAAATGCTCAAAGGTACCCATATTTCAATTGTATTTATTTTTCATGCAATAAATTTGACGTAAGGAAATAGAATGTAGAAGTAGAATGAATTAGAAAGTTGGATCCTTCTCTAGACAATTTTTTGCATGTAAGAAATTTGGACATAGAGCTATTGAGTGCAAAATTCAGATGATGAATATAACTAATGTGGGTAGAATGGTTCAATCTTTCAATAGTTACTACTATACATGAAATATATTTGGAAATAAGGTTGACCAGTGCGGATCAAGATTAAATAGAGGCAAGTTTGATAAAAAAAGTGGTGTATGCTATAGTTGCAACAAACTTGGACACATTTCAAAATTTTGCAAAAGTAAGAATGGAAGGTAGACTAATCCGACAAAGAGGAATGAACATATGAAGAAAGTTGATCCTATAGAAGTAAAGAAGGAAATGGAGAAAATTTGGAGAAAGAAAGAGGAATCTAACAAGGATGAATCAAAAACTTCAAATGTATTTGTGCCTCCCTCTGGTGTAGATAATTCTCTTGAAAATTAAACCTAGGCATGGTCTTAGGGGGAGCAATAACAAAAAATTAAAACAACGCCATGGAAATATGAGGTGTCAAGGAGTGAGACGAAGATATATGGTATAAAATGGCATGCTTAAGCTTTTGAAAAAGAAATCTACAGAAAATATGCAAATATGAAGAAAGGTAGAGCATTTTAAAGTGAGTTTCTAAGTTTTTTTAATCAGATTTGTGCATTTGAAGAAAGTAGAGTGAGTTGGAGGAGATTTGAAAGTGATTCAAAGCTATTTGGTGTAAACCCTAGAACCCGTTGTGCACATAAAAGGTATTTACGACTTTATGTGCTTCATGGGTTTGAAATAGAATTGATTTGATAAGAATTTGAGTTTGAATCAAAGTTAAAATGGATACCCAAACCGTTGTCAAGATTATTGAGAGGCCTAGACCAAAATTCAAGAAGTATCCAATAAAAATATTTGACAATGACCCCGACGTTGCCCTCTCTAAGAATCCATATAGGATTTTACCTATAGAAGATACTAGGGTTTATATACATGGGAAATTGGAAGAGTATAATCACCAAAAAATTAAAGATCTATGGTTTGATGAGTTGACTAGAGATGATTTCCTTGTAAAACTAGAATATGTTAACCTAGTTAAAAAAAAGCTAGATGTTTGTAACTGGTTTCCTAATTATAGTAGTGATATTGATGTCAAATATGTGAGACTAGCATTGAGTAGGCTACATGAAAAATTTACATGGACTGACATGCCTGGACTTGTAACTAAGGAAGTGATTAAGGCTATTATAGGATTGTGTGATACCAGACCTATATCGGTTCTTAAATCTATGAAAAATGAAGTTGTTATGGAATTAACTAGTGCCACTTATGATAAGAGGGCCTTGGCAACTAAACCTATCTAGAATCCTACTATGAAATATGCCTCTATGGTGATAGGTCACAAGATTTACTATACAAATAGGGAAAATTAAGTTTTGGCTATAGCTATTCATGTTGCACATGAAATGGTGGTGAATGGAAAGGATTTTGATTTGTGTGAGTTTCTCTGATAGTAACTTCTTGAGAATTTTAAATTTATAAGGGGAAATAAATATGCCTTTAAGTTTGGAACTTTGGTAATGTGTTTATTGTTTTACTTCTTGAAAGAGCTTCTTGGAAGGAAGGGTATTGTATGGGAAAAGAGTAGACCTATGGGACATCAAATATTTGATTATATGCACAACTTAAGTAACTTTAAAGCTTAGGATGATGCTTTGACTGCATTCTTTATAGTGTTTCAGAAGAGTATGTATGAAAGGGAAAGAATTCCCCACAAATTGGTAGAGAAATATGCAAAGGAAATTACTTTCCTTGTTTCAATTGATGAGTGCATTATTGAGGCTGTTGAACTGAAAATGGTGTGGATTGAGCCTCTTTGCTATGAAGTGTTTGGAAATGAGGTTGAAGGATATGTAGATTTGTTACTCAAGATTCCTAAGGACCCATCTCAAGCAAGACATGGGATATATGAAGAAAAATATGTAGAAGTACATTTATATTTGAAGAAATCATAAATCAAATGAATTGCAAGAAAAACAATAGAACAATGGATAGAAAAGAAGGTTTTACAAAATAAAAAATCAAGGAGCCTAGACCAAGAGCAGCTAGTATGGTAGGTGAAACCTCTGGACCAAGGAGATTTGGAAGGATCTGCGTTACCTAAGTCCTCTAGAGTTGCTGCAACCACTATTGAAAAAGGAAAGAAGGTGGAGCCTAGTGCTCTATAAATAGAAGAAGTCATTGCACCCTCTGAACCTAGCACAAGGACTAGTAAGAGGAAGATGTGCCCTCTCGTAGCAACCCCTTCTATATTTGGAAGAAGAAAGAAGCAAAAATATTTTAGGAAAAATAATCTAAGTGTTGTAGGAAAATATTTTAGAAAAAGAATTGAACAATGGATAGAAAAGAAGGTTTTACAAAATAAAAAATCAAGGAGCCTAGACCAAGAGCAGCTAGTATGGTAGGTGAAACCTCTGGACCAAGGAGATTTGGAAGGATCTGCGTTACCTAAGTCCTCTAGAGTTGCTGCAACCACTATTGAAAAAGGAAAGAAGGTGGAGCCTAGTGCTCTATAAATAGAAGAAGTCATTGCACCCTCTGAACCTAGCACAAGGACTAGTAAGAGGAAGAATGTGCCTCTGGTAGCAAACCCTTCTATCTTTGGAAGAAGAAAGAAGCAAAAATATTTTAGGAAAAATAATCTAAGTGTTGTAGTTGAAGAAGAAATTAAGCTTGAGATGGAACATGAAGAAAAAATAACAAGGAAGAGAAGAAGTAGTGCTACTATGAATGGTGAAGGTGATTCACAAGAGGCAAGCACTAGAGCTAAAAAGCCAAAAGTTGACATTGTTGGCACTTATAAAGAAGAAAAAAAAGAAAGACAAAAAGAAGCTTTCAATATACACATCTATAAGAAGCCTAAGAAGAAGAAGGAGAAGAAATATGATGAAGGATCTTCAGAGCAAAAGAAAAAGAAGAAGACAAAGAATTCTCTAGTAAGAGCTCACACTCTGTTGAAGTTAGATTTTTTAGTTAGCAATATGTTAAAACATGATGATTTGTTAGAAGCTACTACAAAAATGTATGAAGAAGTGGATGAAGAAGATAGGAAAACAATAATTGAAGTTGTTATTCAATACATTATTGTTTTGGAGGTTGATATGAGTAACATCAAGCTGGTTCCTAGAGTTGTGGGATGCCTTGATTGAAAGAAGGCATGAAGCTATTGAAGCTAAAGATAAGATGAAATTTGATGCCTTGGAGGAAATTGGATCCTCCTTATCTTAGGATGACAAGGCTACCTTAATAGAAGTGTATACTAAAGAATTTAGAGTTAGATAAAGAGTCATTATTCTTATGGGTAGAGAAAAAGATCAAGTGGATAAATTGAAACTGGAAATAGTCATGACTGTCAGGGACATTGCAGAGAAATTTGGGATGATAGTTGCTTCCACATTCGCTACAACTCAAGAGAAGGAGAAATATAATAAAAAGGTCACTGATGTAGAGGAAAATCTTTCTCCTGATGCAAATTTACTAGTTTTCAAAGAAGTCTTAAAAGAGAAAGATGTAAATGATCATACGGTTGAAGAAAATGCATTATTTGATATAGAGAATGTGGTGTCGTCAGCACCTTTAGTAGATGAAACACACACTTTCTCAAAGACTTCTGCTCCTCTAGAAGATACTGACAAAACCACCAGTAATGTTGAAAAGCAGAGTGTAGAAAAAGAAAAGAATGATGTTGATGATGGTGTTGAGGATCACTTTGATAAATAAGAAGATGTAGGAAATGATAATAGAGATAATAAAAATGAGGATGGAGAAGAAGAACAAGGAGAAAAAGAAGAAACCAATAAGAAAGATGATGATGACAAGGAGGATAAAGATTAAGATAAGTAAAAGGAAAATTTCTTTGGTGAAGAGGAGAAAGAAAAGAATGAAGAAGATTCTGAGGTTGGAGAGAATGAAGAAGATACAAAAAATACCATGGAGCTACCCAAGTCCTCTGGAGAATCTTCTAATAATCCTCTTAAGGGTCTTTTGAAAAAGAAAATAAGGTTCCAATCAACAATTCCTCCTCAGTTATTATAGCTCCCGATGTATTAAGGTAGTATAGATCTAGAAAATATCTCACAAATTCAAAAGTTAGAGCTTGGAAATGCCTTTCATGATTCTAGAAGAAAATAAATAATTGAGACACATCAAAAGGGAAAAAAATGATAAATGAAGCCATAAAGACTCTGTAGGATGCTACTCTTGGTATTTCAATTGACAAATTTCTTACCTCAATTGAAAATCTCAAATTTTTAGTTGATTCTCTTAAGGAATATGCCTCTATTCTGAAGGAACAAACTGAAAAAGAAGCTGAATCAATGTTTGTTGAGAAGAGGCTACTTGAGCTACAAGATAGATGTGCATCAATACATAGAAAAGTGGAGAAAAGCATAAAGGGAGTGCAAGAATGTGAAGATTAGGCCAAGACTTTATTTTTGTACTATATGAGTTGGTCAGATGTCACTCAAGGAATTAAGGACTTAATGGACTTGATTGAGTTACATATAAATAATATCCCCGGAGCCTATGAACCAAGAAAGGATAGAGATCATATCACTTGGATTTCCATGTAGTGACCCTCCCACTGTGACATCCTGTTTTAGTTTGTTTTTGGTTTGACTGATAGATGCTTTAGTTCACTACGATACTATGTTGTGTATTCTCAGTTATAACTCTGACATTATGTTGTTTTTATACTCTATGGATGATACATTGACGTCCTATTTATCTGGTTGTGTTTCCGTGATGTTATTGAGATAGACATATATCTGATATGGTTTATTAGCTTACGATTTTTCATGTGGTTGTTATGTTGAGGTGATTAGTTTGATGATACTGTGATAGATTCATTCATGATGTGGCTTATTGTTTATGACTATTGCTTATGATTTATCTTGCTCGTGTGTGTCGGTGAAGAAGACAGTGTGGCATTACTCATTCGTGAGTACCCTGCTACGCTGCAATTCTTATTCACGGTGTGTTTTCTAACATGAGTATATATATGTTCTAACGTTGATGTTTCCTGCAGACACAGGTACCGGGTAACGGCTCCACCTGCTTGTCAGGTCTGAGCGTACCCTAATTCAATATAAATATGTTGTCGGAGGTATTGACAGGTCCTTTTAAACCATCGTTCGTCTTCGAACGAGTATCTCTGTGTTACCCCGTGTAGCCCAGTTTGTCTTGTCGTGTTCAAATATATATTGTTTTGTGTTTGCGAATATAATATTTAATTTTATTAAATGCTTATTAATGTTTTAACTAACGTTAATGATTTAATTTATTAAGTTAAATTAAATAAGTTATTAAATTTATCAGTGAAAGTTATTTCTTTGCAATGTTTTAATTAAAATATTATTATTGCTGATTTAATTGAGCAACTTGAAATATGTGAAATAGATATTTTTAAAGCAAGATATTTTCGAAGAGATAAGAATCTTTGATTGCCAGTTAGATGTCTGTTCTGATATTTTAAAGAATGAGTTAACTGGTTGATCTATTTCCAATGCAAAAATGATCTGTCAGTTGAGTTTTATGATTGGAAAGTGATTTGCATGAATTAATATCTTTTGGAAAATTGGGGATTGTGCATACATTGATGGGAAGAATTTTACGGCAGCAGCTTTTTAGCAAAATTTCAGTACAACAATTGTTTCAGAAGATTTGTTCTTTAGGATTTGTTTTGAAGCGTAATTTTGAAGCTGAGTTCATTGGCAAATTCTTCGTTGAAGTCTGGTGATAGGTTTTCACGAGTTGACAGAAATTTCAAGAAATCGTTTTCAGCCAAATAGCAAACTTCAGAAACAGGTTTTCTTCTGTAATTTTATTTCTTGTGCTGAATCTTTAGGAAATTAATAATGGATTTAATTGTTCAATAAGGAAACTGCTCCGTTGAACCTGCACAAACAACGAAGGAACAAAAAAATAAGAAGAGTATTTGAATTGCAAAATAGAAAAGAATAAAAAAATATGATAATAAATTATTCTAGGTCTGAAATTGTTTTAATTTGGCTGTAAAATGATTGTAATGGCTTGAAATTGAAATTTTAGGAAACAAATGAAGACTTTTCTCTATTTTCAAAAGTAGACATTAATATAATTTCTCATCTGTGTTTTGGATGAATGTAAATCTACAAATTTATAATTTTACATGACACACTTAGGGACATATAGTGATTTTATTGTTATGCTGTCTGGAATCTGCCATAATGTGAAACTTTTACATGCAATATAGTTTTGTATGCATTTAATATGTTGGAGTTTATTTTGATACACTTGTAGGTTCATAGTACTTAATATAAATGAATATATTATGCCCACTGAGACTAGGCGCAGCTATTTAAACTGTTTGCTTTGGCTTTGTAGCTGAATTTTCTTTTGGTGATAAGATTTATGTTATATATCCATAAACATGTCCTGCCTGAAATTAGGCGCAGCCTCCTTCACAATGAAGTTACCTGTATATTCTTTGATCAGAAGATCTAATGATAACCATTGCTAGCATGTATTTTCTATTTTGTATCATACCTAATTCTTTACCAGCGCAATTAGCTGAAATGACCAGTTATCTTTCAATTTTTAGTTTGAAATTATATTGCTTGAGTCTCTTTTCCATTGAATGAATTAAAGGCTGATCTTAAAGCGTCTGAAACTCATTAGGAAAGCGATCTGTCCTGTCTTGCTAATTCTAGATGATTGTTATTTAAGAAAATTGTCATAAAATCTGCAGATTTGGGCGCCGACCCTTACACTTACATCTTGCTTTTATGCATGACATTGAATTATCAATTACTTTCATGACTATTCTCCTTAAATAGTAGGTGTTTTAAGAGTTACTTTGCTATTGATCCATTGGCTGTATAGTCTGAATCTTAAATGGTATATCGATATTCTTCTTTACATGCCTGGACCGGTTGTTCCTTTTGATATGCGTATGGATTTGTTACGCCTAAATCTGTGTACATTTCACATCTTGCATGCAATTAACATGTTAAGTTATAGTTTATATTTCCTGTGAAATACCATTGAGATGTCATATCTTTCATTCTTCCTAATTTACATCACAACTTCATTTTATCGCTATGATAGCTTATGCCATCCACCATCTACTTAAACTGTTTCCTGAATTTCATTTAACCGATAAATCAGTCACAAAAATATATTGAGATCTTCAATTGTTATGTTTATATTTGAAAAGGTTACAATAAGATTCTTACCTGCAACTATTACTGGCGTTGGAAACATGGAGTCCTATCTTACTCAAAGTTGAGATATTTATTCATAAACTTATACTTGTCTTTAGTTCAACTTGCCATGCATGCATAAATCGGGCAGTTTCCTTAAATAGAAAATCTTGTTTTATAATATATCTAATGTTAAATATTAATTATACACAAGTATAGTTAAGTGCAGTTAAGTGTAGTGAAGTTAAGTAGTTTTGTTTTATAAGTGAGAATGTTTCTTTTCTTTTATTTTATTTTCAAGGTAATTGTAGTATAAAATATAAAGAGTTTGTGTTGTTATTATATAACGTTAGTATATACAATTCTTGAAAATTATTAGAAATATAACAATATCTATGGATTATTTGTAATATAAATTCTTTATTTAATGAAATTAGTTAAATGTGATTGTCAGTTGTATTTACACAACATTAAAAAGTTTATTTCTATTTTATCAAACTAGTGAAGTAAAATTTGTATTATAAACTCAATACACTTCAGTTTATGATCATCTCTATAGTTCATTTATTTGGAAATTTTATTTCATAGAGATTGATTTGTGATAAAAATTAGTTGTGTATACCTTCGTAACGTTAGTGATGTATGTTTCATTTCCTTTAGACTAGGAAAGTGAAAATCACACTGTCAAGTTTATTAATCTCTACACTATGTTACTCTATCATGATGTTTATTTATTCGGGGATATAGCTTTGTATCATTTTGTGGTATTTTGAAGTGACATCCTAGAGATTGTGAATTGCCTCTAGTGAAGGACATTAACATTGAGGTTTTGATCTATGTGCTTGATAGCTACCCCTTGATTTTTATGTTGAGTCATGTTATAGAAGAGTGGCTTGCAGTAGGGGCCGAAATCCGGAAGTGATTGTCTGGGTAACCTATCGTAAGTGTGTTAATTCAGTGAAAACCTAACTAAAGAATTATGGGTTGAGAAGTTATAAACATTAATTCAGATAAAAGTGTGCCTCGCCTATTGTCTTAACGCTCGTTCAGGTTAAGAAAAGGTTGAGAAGGCCTGGAATGGCAAGTCGTCATCTTGTCCTCTTGAAAGATGAAGTGACTCCACATTGGTCTGCATAGGGGCCAAGAATCGGTAGAGGCTACCAGGGTAACTCTTGGAGAGAGGGCCGGTAGTCTAGGAAGATTCACCAGGGTAACCTATCCCGACAATGTGATGACACTCTTAGTCTATATCATGATGGTGTTCCTTGTGTACAAATTATTTTGATGTGTTGTGTTACTGAGGTTTTAATGCTATGATTGTTAACGTTATGTCGTGATGTAATTTGTAAACCCCGTAAATGTTATGTTCTGTCTTCTTTGCTTGTGGACCTGTCATTTATCTCCTAGCACGAGAGGGAGTGGACCTTTTGGTTCCACGTGGTCGGGAGGAAACCGTGCTCTATCTTCCTTATATTTTCATGCAGATGATCCTAAGCTTGCAGCTAGTTCCAGTTACTTCTTTGTTCGTGACTGATGATGCAGAGCTTGTTCGTGGATATTTGTGCCAGATGTTAAATGAACACTATATGCTTTGTAAAAGTTACCTCTTGTATAAGAGTGTTTATATTGTACCATCTTTGGATGTATTGAGATTTATTAAAATCTCTCTTGTTGTAATCTGAACCTTTGGATTCTCGAATGTAATAAGTCTTGCAAACTGAACCATTCTTGGCATTAAATTTGTATTATGTTTATGATAACGTGTTGAGTTTATGTGTTAAGTTTAAGTAACACTGTCTTGGAAACCTTATGGAAATGTGTAAATTAAATATCTTAAAAAAAAATTGTTCGTTAATTTCATCCTTTACACTTTGTCATAACAAACAAAGGCGCTACATTCCATTATAGAGTTATAGAACATATCTTTCACATTGCAAAGGAAAAAATAAGACATCATAAGACAATTTGGATAGCTTGGGGACTTGGTGAAGATCAAACATTTATCAGTGTCAAGTTCCCTAGCTAATGCATAGAAGCTTACAAAGATAAATCAAATTATGAGCACTCCAAATGAGGGATAGGAGAATATTGCAGAGCTAGAATCATTGTACAAATTGCTTGCAGTAGCCAAAAATACTTTGAATGAAGGGAATTTTTCTTGAAAATAAATTCTTAAGGAGCTTGAAGGTGCCTCCTCCTCTGGTTAAACATTTCTCACTTGTTCACTCTTTCATTGTTTTAGTTTATTTCCATTTTTCATTGTATATACAATTGGTTCAATTTTTTTGGTTAACTCCCTGAGGGGGAGTCATTACATTTACTTTAGTTGTTCACCTATACATATGCATCAAGTTTGAGTTTACATGTGAGTTACTGGCACAACCTTTGTCTTTGATGTCAAAGGGGGAGAAGGTGTATACTCAAAGTTTTTGGAGATTAATGTTTGGTACATGTTTCCATCAATGAGAAAGGGGGATATTGTTGAGAGAATGAAGAATGGACCCCTTAATGTGTTGTCATTGATGCCAACATTAATTTTTGATATTTTCTCTAATCCGGTGAACAAAATGAAGATATCTTAATCCAGTATTTTGGTCCACAATTTCTCATGTAATAAGATCTACCTATGCAATGATAATATGTTATTCTTGACCATGGTGTACATCTATGATCAAGATTTTAGTTGGTTTGGATGTATAGTTTGAAAGTTATAAGTGACATAAGTTTGACATATAGTTTTGGCCTTCTACAATATAAATGGGTACAAGTAATCTGGTCTACATTCCTTTGGTGATTGGAATCAATTTTTGCAATTTTGGAAGATTGCTTACAAGTGTCACTACATCATATATTCCAGATGGCGCATGTTTATATGATGAGATGGATTATTGGTGATTGATCAATTGGATAATTTTGTGATTAGGTCTAATTCTTGGCTGACCTAATGCTTGATATATGTTGTGGTGTAGAAATATTTTTTGCAGATGTTAGTAAGATCTATTTTAGGTCCATGCTGACCTAAATCAAGTGTTGCACATTTGGGTTGAGTGCAAAGATGTTTTTTTATTCAAGTGTGATGCTAACAAGGAAATTTTGATTTAATGTAGGGCTACATCTAATTAGGCCGACCTAATTGATGTATGTGAATGCATTGGGTATATAAGTAAGAAACTTTTGAAGTTGTAGAAGGGACATGATGTGTGATATGATGAAAACAGGAAAATTTTTTATGTACACGAACAAATCTATAGTAGAATTATTGTGAATTTTTTAGCGACTGTAAAGTAGAGAATTTTTTTTTATTTAGAGCTTCAAAGGAGCTGAATCTAGCACAAGGAAGGTGCATTTTGTATCAATTCATATCTTGGATGTGTGGCAAATTTGTTTTTTGTATCTATCTTTTTGTGCCTATGAGCCCTATTGGAAAGTGTCTCCTAGTAGTAAGCCTTTGTAATATCTTATAACTGGTTATAATATATTGTGAGTTAATCCTCACCATGGTTTTTCCCATTTTGGGTTTTCCACGTAAAAATCCTAGTGTTCATGTGTCATGTGATTGTTTCATGATTTCATTCATTGTTGGAGTTAGATATGTTTTGTTAATTGGATATATTATGATCAAGATTTTAGTTGGTTTGGATGTACAGTTTGAAAGTTATAAGTGACATAAGTTTGACATATAGTTTTGGCCTTGTAAAATATAAATGGGTACGAGTAATCCAGTCTACATTCCTTTGGCGATTGGAATCAATTTTTGAAATTTTGGAAGATTGCTTACAAGTGTCAGTACATCATATATTCTAGATGACGCATGTTTATATGATGAGATGGATTGTTGGTGATTGATCAATTGGCTAATTTTGTGATTAGGTCTAATTCTTGGCTGACCTAATGCTTGATATATGTTGTGGTGTACAAATATTTTTTGCAGATGTTAGTAAGATCTATTTTAGGTCCATGCTGACCTAAATCAAGTGTTGCACATTTGGGTTGAGTGCAAAGATGTTTTTTATTCAAGTGTGATGTTGACAAGAAAATTTTGATTTAATATAGGGATACATCTAATTAGTCCGACCTAAATGATGTATGCAAATGTATTGGGTATATAAGTAAGAAACTTTTGAAGTTGTAGAAGGGACATGATGTGTGATATGATGAAAATAGGAAATTTTTGTATTACATGAACAAATCTATAGTAGAATTATTGTGAATTTTTGAGCGACTGTAAAGTAGAGAAAATATTTTTATTTAGAGCTTCAAAGGAGCTGAATCTAGCACAAGGAAGGTGCATTTTGTATCAATTCATATCGTGGATGTGTGGCCATTTTTTTTTGTATCTATCTTTTTGTGGCTGTGAGCCCTATTGGAAAGTGTCTCCTAGTAGTGAGCCTTTGTAATATCTTATAACTAGTTATAATATATTGTGAGTTAATCCTCACCATGGTTTTTCCACATAAAAATCCTAGTGTTCATGTGTCATGTGATTGTTTCATGATTTCATTCATTGTTGCAGTTAGATATGTTTTGTTAATTGGATATATTGTGATCAAATGGTTTAAGAGAATACTGATTCACCCCCCTCTTAGTATTCTGGGAGTCAAACATCACTGAATATTTTAATGTTTCCAACACCAAGAGCTAAATATGCATGTAATCCAACAATTAAGGCTTCATACTCTATGGTGTTATTTGTGCATAAGAAGTTTAATTGATAGGATAAGGGAAGAGGCTTTCTAGAAGGTAGGATTATTATAACCCCCACTCCGAAGCCAGTTCTACACTTAGACCCATTGAAGTACAATTCCCATGTTTCCTTTTCTATAGTTAACACATTTTCATCTGGGAATGAGTCTATATTAGGTAACACTAGTGGAGAAGGACCATCAACTAAATGGTTAGTTAAGTCTTGTCCTTGATTTCTTTTTGAGAGACAATTTAAGATCAAACTCAGTTAACAACATAATCTATTTAGCTAAGTGTCCTAATAAATTGGTTTTAGCAAAAAGATGTTTTAAAGGATCAAAATTTGTCATGACAAGAATTTCCACATTTAGTAAATAATGTCTCAATTTACTAATAACAAATACGAGAACCAAAAATTATTTGTTTTAGCGTTGTATATAGGGTTTTGTAGTCAATCAAATTTTTTCTAATGTAATAAATAGGATGTTCTTTACCATTATCATCTTGCTGATCGAACAATACTACTAAAGCATGGGTTGATGTTGTTGTATAAAGGATAAATGGTCTTTCTTACATAGAAGGTTGTAAGATAGGAGGAGTAGCCAGATAATCTTTGAAAATTTCAAAGGCCTTTTTACAATCCTCATTCCAATTAAATTGTGATTCCTTAAGAATTTGTGTAAAGGGTAATGTTCGATCTGTCAAAGATGCCACAAAATGATAGATGACTTGAAATATTCCTTGTAAAGTACGCAACCAATAAATATGTTTAGGAGGTGGTATGTTAATGATAGAATCAATTTTCTTCATGTCCGCCTCAATGCCTCTATGGGATACTATACAACCTAACAGTTTTCCACTATCCACTCCAAAGACACATTTTTTTGGATTCAATCACATTTTATACTTACACATTCTTTCAAATTTTTTTTTAAGGATGTTAACATTGTCTTGATGAGTTAAATATTTGGCTAGAAGATCGTCAACATAATATTCCAAAATCTTATGCATGAAATATCGATGCCATAGCTCTTTGATATGTTTCACCCCCATTCTTTAATCTAAATGGAATAACCACCCAAAAAAATGTTCCCCAAGCGGTAGTAAATGTTGTCTTATATTGATCTTGAGGGTTGATAAAGATTTGACTATATCTAGAAAAATCATCCATGAATGACAAAAAAGCATGGCCCACAGGCGAATCTACTATCATGTCAATATTAGGAAGGGGAATGCCATATTTTAAAGATGCTTGATTAAGGTCACAAAAAAAACCATACACATCCTAATACGATTATCAGGTTTTGCAACTGTGACAATGTTTGAGATCCATGGAGAGTAGTCGATAGGAAGAATAAAGCCAACTTCAAGGAGTTTTTCAATCTCAACCTTAACCAATAAAGCTATCTTAGGATTCATCTTGTGTATCTTATATCTTATGGGTTTAGCATCTTGTTCAAGGATTACATTATGTGTCACTATCTTAGCATCAATACCCGACATGTCCGAATAAGTCCAAGCAAAGAGTTCATGAAATTTGTGTAATAATATTACATGATCTTCTTATTAATCCTCATCAAGAAACTTTCCTATTTGAATCACTCTTTCTTCATTAGATGTGTCCATTGGTATGTTAATTTTATCTCCCATAAGGAGTACATTTTGTCTTGAAACTTTAGAGATATGTTCTTCCTCATCTTTGTCAATATTACTAATTTCCTTTTCTTCATCTGCTTGTTTAGTACTAACCATAGCACAAGTGACTCCTTGCTTTTTAGGGGGAGTTGGTGACTTATCATAAAATCCTAACATTTATTTCAAGGCTTCATCATCTTCAAAGTATTAAAATGATTCATCACATGTTGTATCAATCAATTCAGGATGCTTTAAAGTGAGAGTTATCTTAGAAGAACTACACATGATAGTATTGATGTTGAGTGAAGGTATTTTTGTTTCTTTTGTTATGCACAGGTATGTGCAAGATCATGATATGGGCCAAAAAGTGATGGCAACATGATGGAGCATGTGGCTAATGACTTTTTTACTAAAATTGATGAAAGGAAAAGAGGTTTTTAAAGAGGAGATTCTCAGATTTCCACCAATATAAATTATGCTTTACTTTGAATTTAATAAGTAATTATTATTCATTTTCTATTCAAATTCTGAAAAAATTCTTTGATTGATGTTGATTGAAAAACATATATAGCTTTCAAATGGTATCATATTTTTTGAATCAAAACATGTATCACATTCTATGCATACATACTATAGGATTAAAAAAAAGAAAAAATTGAATTTCATGAAGTTTTGACCAGAGTTAAAGTGTTCGGACATCACGAGTTTTTTTTATATTTTTTGTTTGTAATAAAATTCATAATTAGTTATTTGCATGGAAAAATTACAAAAATACATCACATCGAGGACATGGAGTCCTCTGTATGAGCAAAATATTATAAAAAATATTATCATTTTATTGTGGTTAGAGATTGGTCAGGCGGACACCTACTTCTTATTTTTCACGAAATTTAAAGCACTCTTGCATTGAAATTTCAAAATTTCCTAAAATAAGATTTTTTAGAAAAAAAACCTAGTAGTTTAGAAACTAAATTCAATTTTCTACAAATTCTATTGTTACATATTTTTTTTTAAATAATATAGATAACTTATTCAAATTTTTAAGTCAAGTTTTCTAACTCTACGATTTTCTGATTTTTTGCCACTTAAGGGCCTATTTTTTCCATGATGATCCACTGCACATACCCATCTTAGAAGGACAATATCCAAGACCATTTTTAGTTTCTTGTGTGTTAGGCTCTATAGGAATATGGATGCCTTGTTCTTTCATGCCACATCCTTTTCCACTATAACCAAGTTGTCTCAAGAGCTCATAACCTCTTCCATAAAGTCTTCCATCTCTTTCGGATTTGGTGGTTGTTCATAATCACCTTCATCAATTTTTTTTGTATAGCTTATGTATTCTTCTAGAGTGGATGCAGTATATGATTGCAAAGATTCTTTCAAGTTTTGTGTTGATAATACCACTAGTTCTTTTCCTTGTTTGGAATTTTTTGTTGTGATCTTCTACTCTCCCATAAACATAGGTATAAAATCTAAAGAACCCCAATCATCATCAAATATACTTGTGATTTGCTCAATATTATTTTCTTTTTCTTGTTCCTCTTGCAAAATTTCCACTTTTGAAGTTGGTATCAATGTTTTCAAAGGAATTTCTTTATCTTTCTCAGTGTGTAAACAACTTTCTGGTTCAGGATTAGCTTTGATTGTGTACACTTGGTTATTATAGAAATAATTCATTACATAATTAAGAGTTGAAGGAACCAATTTCATCTCATGAATCCATTTTCTACCTAAACGAATATTATATGAAAGGTCTTGAGGCATAACATGGACAAGAGTTTGCAATCTGACTTTTCCAACTAAAATAGGTAATGTGATCACACCAAGTAGTTATTTTCCTACATTATCAAAACCATGAATGGACAAAGAATCAGGTTCAATCCTGCTGTTATCCATTCCAAGCTTATCCAAGAGGATCACACTACATGCATTAAGGGTTGATCCATTGTTAATAAGGGTTCTCTTTATCCCAATCGTATTAATGCGAGCTAGTATCATGAATGCTTCATTTTGTTTTTGTACTTCCAAGGAAGGTAATTCACTTTGATGAAAAGAATATCTAGATCAACTAAATTCATTCCTTGAATAAGGGCTACTACATCATTTGAATTTGTACTAGGAGGAACCACAACTTGCTGCAAAGCTATTTGAAGCATACTATGGTAATTAGGTGAGAATTGAATAAGGTCCCATAAGGATATCTTAGTAGGAGTATTTTTAAGTTGTTCAACAAGATCATACTCCTTTCCACTATGCACAGACAAACAAGGAGCACTAGGAAAGATAGGTTGAGGTAATGGAAATGAAATGAGAGTAGTTTTTTGTTGGGTATTGTTCCTTTTATTATATGTATGAGCAACAATATTGTAACTCGATTGCTGCGAAACATTGTTACTATCAAGTTTCCTTATAAAGTTTATTATATCTCTTGGTTTTAATGGTTTCTTTTTAGCTAGTTCTAAGACAAGCATAGGTTTTTTTTGAATTTGAGGTTGATGTGAGGGTGGGTAAAGGATAAGCTGGGGTGTGATTACATTAACATCTCTTTGTTTTGGTTTATTATGACAAGCCTTAGTGGATGAACTTTATGAGATGAAATCGTCAAGGGCTTCATCTAACATGTCAAAGTCATCACTACTAAAGGGCTTGAGGGATATGTTAACTCAGAAAAAAGATCTGACATGGTAAAATAACTATGTTTTCTCCAAGGGTTTCATTAATTTTATTCTTGTTTTTGTTTGTTTTTTTTGATGTTTTTGGTTTTTATTTTGTTTTCTAATGATTACAAAATGTAAAATAATCTATCTAAACTATGAAATAATGTTGAAAATAAAGGAAAAATATAGAAACTTAATGCTATCTTCAAATGAAATATGCAAGAAATGATTTGCAAAATGCTACAAGATCTAACTAAAAAATTGATAGCTTGAACTCAAAACTAGGATGTTTCAGGAAACCAATTCTTAGATCTGAAAAAAGTAATAGAAATGCAAAATAGAGTCTAAAAATCACCCAAAAACTTGTCTAAAATGTATGTACAGGGACTTATTTTCCCATGGGTGAATGGGTCCCAGGTCAGGGTTTTTAAAACTGAATTTTCCAAGATCTGAGTTTGTTTTATGTGTTTTTTGTTTCTAATTTCAAACAGGGGTTTTTGTAATAGGTTTTCCATAATAAGCGTGTCTAAATGCAAGTCTAAATAAGGTCAAATGATGAACTAAATGAATTATTTTAGAATGCAATTTAGATCTAATTTCAAACTTAAATGATTGAATGATGATCTTGATGCAAGTACATTACAAAATGAATGCAGATCTAATGCAATTTTTTAGATTTTCTATGAATTTAAAGGATGCAAACATGCAATTTTAACCCTAAATTCCATGATCACTAATGCAAGATTAAAGAACCACAAATGTAATGAAACTAATGCAAACCTAATGCAAACTAGTGCAAAACTCAGATCACGGGTTGAAATAGACTCCAATTTTTAGAATTTTGTTGTACAAGGTCAGGTTCACCAAAGTGAAATGAAAGAAAAAATAGGGTGATTTCCAAATAGGGAAAAGTAAGTCCAAAGGGTGGAAATAGACCCTATCTTCCTACATTCATTAGGAAATGAGATCCACAGAATGAATTGATTATCAAACCTTAAGTCAAAGTAGGAATCTTTAGATTTCCTTATGCTTGAAAGACGAGGGTCAAGGTCAAACAACATTTTGGGGAGAAAAACTAAAAATAGAAAATCGACTCCAAATTACAATCTATCACTTGGATCTTGAAGATTAATCATAAAATTGAGAGAAATAACAAATTTTTTGGAAAATATGAGAGGGAATAACAATGTGCACTTATCATAAAAATAGTTTTTGCAAGCCTGTCAAGGACTCATTCACCCATGGGTGAATGCGTCCAGGTCACCTTTTCTAGAAATATCTAAATATTAAATCTGATCCTCAAAGCTACACTTGTTTCTTGTATCTTTGAACCTTCACTCTTGGATCTGAATATGTGAAAAAATGTCAAAACAAAAATTGTTGTTTGGTTGTGGATGGGGGTTTTCCTCAGTCAAACCCCTAGTTTGGTAATTAAGCCTTGATGAAAAGAAAAAATCTAAAACATGAAAGTGTATGCAAGCTCTAATCTTAAGTGTGTCCAAGTTTAGCCTAAATTCAAAGAAACCATACTCAAATGTATTAGAATAGGATCCCTAAATAAAAAAATGTATAGTGACAAAGACCTACTTTGGGAGATATCAAATCACCCTAATAGATCAGAAATCTAAATATACCTTGCTTCAGGCATAAATTAGAATAATAATAGATGATGAAACCACTTAGGAAACAAGTCATTAGGCTTGGTTGAATGGCTTGGTGCATCTCCTAAAACCTAGAATCCACCATGATCCTCCATAGGTATCTATCATCAATCTTTGACAATGCTTGATCTTGCTGACAAAATAAGCTTGAAGACATACAAAAACAAATAGAATGCTGATCCAAGGCTTCACTTTGAATGCTTTCTTGATTTTTCCTTGATATTGAATGAAAATTCTTTTGATCTCATGTGAATCTCTTACTTTTGTAGTGAAAAATGATTAAAAGAATTAGCTTTATAGGCTTCCTTTCTAATTTCCTGTTTATTAGAACATGAAAGCTAACACTTAGAATTTGAATTTAGGACTTTGAAATGATGCCAAAAAAATGTTTAAATTTGCATTTGTGATCTTAAGGAGGACCCATTTTCCCATGCGTGAATGGGTCTTGACCTAAAAGTTTAGGAATTAATTTATTTCGGGGCATTAAATTAATTATTAGCATTTACTCAATGCGGGTTAGAGTGTCAAGAAATAAATAAAATAGGACTTGGAATGCATAATAAAGGGTATTAGGGGCCCATTAATGAGTTTTAAAAATGCATAAATGAGAGGTCACTAAAATAGTTCCAAATTAAGTGTGAAATTGTACTTTCTCTTAGAAAGGAGTACAATTTAATACACTACACAAGGGTGGGTATGGTAATAGGCTCCAACCTCAAAGGTAATACTGTCATGCCTAGGAATCATTGATTGACATTATCACACCAAAAATTAACAAGAGAAGAAGCTACAAGTGAAGCTAAATCAATTTCAATTATTTTAGGACATAGATCAATGATACATACGTTGAGCACCAAACCAACATCAACTAGAGTACATCTACTGTCGATATTATTAATGCTAACTATAATCATTAGAGGGTCTACTTTCTTTTGTACTTTTGGAGGTAGGATTTATTGTGGATAGAACATAATATTTTTTGAATCTACACAAATATGTGCTATCAATGCAATAACTTCCACTGGTCTAGCAGAAGAAGGCAAGAGGACATTTTTCAAGGATTCTTGAAGCATACCTTGATAAACCAAAGTAGAATGAAGCAAGTCCCACAATGAGATCTTGGCTGGAGTAACACAAAGTTGCTCGGCAAGATTGTAATCATTAGGTACTTTAGTTGTAGATTTAGGTGCTTGAGGAAGTATTGGTTGAGAAGGTGGTAAAGAAGTAGGTTGATTAATAGTTTGTTTATTCCTTTAGTATTATAAGTATGGGCTACTGCTCTATAAGAGGGGGGCTTAGAAAAATCAAGAGTCACTATTAAATGGAACACCATTAATAGAACAAATCCTTTTAGGAGGACTATTCAGTTTAAGGTAAATGACCAATCTCTTAAGACTATGGGGGGTGGTAGAGACACAAATGGCGTTTAAAGATTCCTTACAACTTATAGTGGAATCATTCAAGGAAATATTTTCATCATCTATCCTTGGAGGGAGATGTCTTCTAGATAGACTAAAATGTTTTTGACCAAGGACACTAGTGCAACATATGGATGCCAACACGATGCGTTGGAGTCCTAGAGGTATGCTAGTGTCTTGTATGAACCAAAAACTAAGAATATGGCAAAAAATGAAAAGTGATTAATTCTACTCTAATTGCTAAGGACTCTTGGAATGGGAGAAAGGAATGAAATATAACCAAACTAAAATAAAGTAAACTAAACTAAGTAAAATGTAGATGATAAAGCTTAGGGGAAGAAAGAGAATTCTTAAAACAACCCAAGTGATGAAGCCTCTAACAAGTAGATATCTTCAACACCTACACACATAAGACCAAGAAAAAAATTTGGAGCTATTTAGGGGTTTGCCTTAGTCAAACCCCCATTTCGGTGTTAGCACCTCCATGAACAACCAGATAGATAGAGAAAAATAATAAGTAGAAATGAAATGAATGCAAGAGTGATAAAAGAAAACCTTTCTCAAGGAGGAGAAGCTGTATCACAAAATAGAGATGCAATAGATAGGGGATGTGAGAAATCCTAAGCTGCTCAAAGATACAAGGCACAAGATAGATATCACCTGCAAGGCTTGAGGAAGCCAAGGAGAGAGATAGAGTTGCAAGAGCCAAGAGAGTTGCAAAGAGTGTTGTAAGAACGTGAGAGTGCTTGATGTTGTTGTGACAAGGAAGAGAGAAAAAGGGAAAAGAGAGTGTCTTTAAGAGAAAAAAACCCAAGAAGAATAAATGATTTGAAAGAATGGATTCAAAAGAGAGAATAGGAGGGAAAATAAGGTTCCCGAGCCGTTACAAGGCATCCCGGGCTATTACCATTGATAAAAGTAGCTGACATGTGGGAAGGAACTTGAAAATGGTTGTTTGAATGTTGAAATGTAATGGGACACTAGTATTGCATGTGGATGTTCGCACATCAAAAATCACACTTAGAGATGGCAGGAATGAGGAAGACACAAGGCTTGATGCAAAGCTGATGTGTGAGGGTAGCTGCTAAAAAGGGGTCCTTGAGCATCTTGAGAGGCAAAAAGGTTGATGCATAGGCTAAAATGAGCCTACAAAAATGTTAAGGGAGTGGACACTAAAGTGGATACAAGAATGTATGTGAAATTGCAAGGGGTACAATTTTATGACATTATAGTTTCGTCCAAATTGGACATATGAGGCTAGATATATGAGGGTTTGAAGTTGATGAGTGGTTACGAGATCCAAAAGGTAGTTGTGATTTTGGAGTATTTTGGGTCAAATTTGACCTTTCCATCACATCCAAAATGCCAAAAACCTTAAGATCGATTGTCAATTTGTCAAAATTCGAGCACTTCACCTAGGACTTGAGGAAAGCATTTCTCCTATTCGACCATACAGATCACCATCATTAAGGTTGTCGTTCGGTATAGTTGCAAATTTTTTTCAATCTGTCTAAAAAAAATAATTTTTTTATTAGTGGTCGATTAAATTTTGAAGAATATTTTTATTAAAAAATAAAAAGTTCCTATGAAATTTTTATTGTAAAAATTAAAAAAAAAATTGTCTGAGTATTCGGTACTCTACATACCTAGTACCTTCATACTCACAACCTTAAAAGCTAGGGATATAGACCAATAAAAGTACACAACCATTTATATTTAGTGTGTAGGTGTGGCCCACATGGCCCCCCACTTTCTTAAAGTTTTTTTAAAACTAATTTTTTATTAATTTTTTCTCAAAAATAAAAAATCTGAAAATAAAACAAAAATATGAAAATAAAATAAATAATAAATTCCATACTTGCTACAACCTACCACATTTGGGAGTAAATTTGGTAGTTCAACCAATTTTGGAAGAATTGCTAAGTTAGCAAATTTCTGCTCAATTTAGTTAAAGTGTTAAATTTTTCAGTGTTCTAAATAAGTTGGCGTAGGTCCAAATTTGATGTCATCTTCAAAGTTAGCAATAGTTTTTCCAAATTTAGCAATGATGAAATGCTAACATCAACTTCATAAGGAATTTTTTCCCCCTTAACAAATGGAGTCTTTTATTTGATAGTCCAACTTCAGAAGGTCATAACTCAGGCTCAAAACCCCCTTTTTGTGAGAATTTCTTTTGATTTGGGCTAATTTTTTGTGCTCCACATAGTGGTGTAATTAATTTCTGGTTTTGGTGTTTGGATTTTCCAAAAAATGCATATTTTCATAGGTGTTGCTACATCATTATGATTTTTGGGAACTTCAGGAGCTTCGTTCTCACTCCTATGGTAACTTTTTTGGGTGCAATTTTTTTTGAAAGTGCATAATTTTTTGTTTAATTTTTAGTGGTATGATTAGATTGATCTCAT
>VDFB02143497.1:0-16290 GCA_007258455.2 Sequoia sempervirens | reverse complement strand
CGTCGTCTCTTCATGTTATGTATGTTACCATGTATGTCGTTATGTATTTTTTCATGTGTTTTTGTGTGTACATAGGTGCTTTTTGTCTAAGAGTCAAATAAAGCTAACTCCTAGACAAAAATCACCTATGTATGTAACATGATATCATACCCCCCATACCCCATACCACTTGGTGGACAAAAAGCACCGAGGAAAAGACTTGACAGACGGCTAGCTACGTGCCGTCAGGTGGCGTCGCCGGAAAAGGATGTGTGGCTCAACGGAAAAGTCAAAAATCTAGACAAAAATGCACCTAACATCGCCATTTTCTACATTTGCATTTTCCACTTTTGTGGGTGGGGAGGGAGGAGGCACATGCGAGGAAAATGGAGTTGCAGGCGGCCAAACCAGAGTAAAAAAAATTCATTTTTTTATGTACATAGGTGTGTTTTGTCTACATTTAGTTGTGTTTGGAGAACTAAAAGTCGTCATTTGCGACATTTCATTTTGTAGTTTGGTGGGGAGTGTAGGCAACGCAATGGAGGCCGAATGAGAGAAACGCATTCGACACGTGCGGCAGCTAACCAACATGTATGTATATCTGCCATTGTATATGCCATTTTTCCATTCTTTAGGAACTGTGAAGCACGGTTGTTAAATGGGTTTCTATGAAGTATTGAACAATAGTTAAATGGGTTTTCTAAAAAGCATTGAATGACTATTGGTTAAAGAAAAAGGGTTTTCATTGATGGAAAAATAAAATGTTTTGTTTGCGTGTAGGGTTTTCATATGAAATGCATAGTTGTTTCTATTTATGTAGAATGAAAAAATTCAAATGGAAATTCTTTACATTCACCACAGTAAGCATCTCATCTATAAAAATATCATAACTTCTTAATGCAGAATAAATTTTGGAAGTTTAACTGACCTGTACACTTGCAATTCAAGATATGATAGCTAGAATCACTTGTATTTAGTGGAGAAGCTTCACATCTCCTAAAGCGTCCTTCTCAATCCACCTGCCCTTGTTTTCTTCAATTTTGTTTCCTCAAATATATCAACCAACTGGAAGGAAGACAAGTGTTAGCGATAGATTAAATTGGCAAATTAAAGACATTTGGTGCTAAAAATAATTCTTTTTATTCCAAATTTCACCAATATACAATTTATATGTTGTGGTGAGTGCAAAATGCTAGCTTGCATAGACAATAAACATATTAAATTGTACAATGGGAATTTAATTTCCAATTTAACCTATCGCTAACACTAGTAGTATATATTAGCAATTATATCTACCATTCTGTAGGAACTGTGAAGCATTGAACGTTCATTCGGATATAAAAAATCTCATCTCTCCTAACATATGAAAGAGGCCATAACTTACAATAATCAATAAGCGCATAGAATCCAGAACAAGAAGGATACCACCTACCACTATTAGACTTCTTTTTATATCTTGTGTCTCTCAATGAACATCTAAATGACATATCGGTATCGTAACCATTATTCAATGATATTGTAAATTGAACCATCACTTGTATAGATGACTGAAAAAATACAGATCATTGCAAGAACAAAGGTTAACAAGCCAACAAAATCCTTGTTGATCACCTTGATTGACCAAAAAATAGCAGCTAATCTGCTGACAAAACACACCAATGTACATACAAAAATGAATAAAACTGTACACAAAAACATACATAGAAACATACATAACATGAAAAGAAGGAAGAATAGGATGTCAGTGCAGAAAAGAGAATCAGTTGGATGGAGACATGAGAGTACTATGTGAAAAAGGTAGACAAATTTTGTAAACAACTTATTAAAAACAAAACATCTACATTCTCTAATAAAAAAGACACTCTCAAAGCTGAGAACGATATTTGGGTTGTAGGTTTCATAACACATTGTTTTCCAACATGCAAGTATATATAGACAGCATGCTTCTAATGAAAACCTTAAAGTTTGTAGACAGTAAGAATGTACTAAAGTTCATTCACCTTCACAATTTATAGCAACTCTTACATAGAAAAATTGAAATTCAATTTCGTCATATCATTTAAAAATAAATGCACAATATAATTTGCAAAATGGAAAACACAATGTGGTTTTCCATTTATTTCATTTTGTACATTCAAAGTTGTGTGGTTGAGAGCACGGGTAGGAATGTCTTGAAAATATTTTGTTAATTAGGCAGTAGGAATGCAATGAAAGGCAACATTTTATAAACACCCACTGTTTTCCAACAACTATTAAAACTCTGAATGATTGTAGGTTGGAAAACACAATGGGAGGTGAGTGCATGATTTATGAAACCTCCAACCCACACAATGTTGTAAAACCCTCTACGAACACAACTAATCTCCTGACAAAATGCACCAATGTACATACAAAAACACATAAAAACATACATAACAACATACATGGAAACATGCATAACATGAAGAGTAGATGTAGTGTGGGACCTGCTAAACAGATGATAGAAGTGACATAACCGACAAACGGAAGGAAATGTCACAGCGAGGAAAGCAAGGAGGTGTCGTGTCGTATCGAATTATGCCAACATTTTTTTTCCTTGTATGAGAAGTTATCTATTCACTATGAGAGGGAAGGGTGTTGATGTGATTAAGACATGCCTTTTAGATTGTAACAAGTATTGTTCTTGGAAAACACTCTGTGTTTTGGGTTTTCTCATTCTGCAAGTTGAAAGTGAATCGTTGGAGAGCAAGGGGGTGTTGTAGGAAAGGGAGACGACCAAGCGAGTTGAGGTGGGGGGTTTCTAACCAACTATATGTGTGAACCTAAAAATGACCTAGGCCTGCAAGCTTCATTTTTTTACCACCTTCGTCCTAGCATAATTAAGTTATCTAATTATGTCCTTGGTCCACATTCGACTATTGATTAAATAATTCATAATTATTTAATTAATTCATGTCATTTGTTCCTCCTTGATTATTAAATAAATAAATATTATTTATTTATCTAATACGTCATTAATTATCTAAATCTTCCTTTGATTAAATAAATTTCATAATTTATTTAATTTCTCTCTGTCATCTAAGTCTTCCTTTGATTAAATAAATTTCATAATTTATTTAATTTCCCTTTGTCATTTTATGTCTCCTTGATTAATTAAATAAATTTTATTTATTTAATTACGTCACTAATTAAGTCCCCCTCTTCTAAAAATTAAATAAATTTGATTTATTTAATTGTCCACTTTCCACTATAATTAAATAATTTTAATTTAATTATTTAATTATTCATTAGCTGTTTCTCTTACTAAAATTAAATAAATTTGATTTATTTAATTTAGCCAATTCTCTTGAATTTTGAATTAAAATCATTATTTAAATTCAAAATAATTCCTTTGTCACATTCCTCCATAATTAAATAATATCTTGATTATTTAATTATTTACTGGTCAGCTAGAGTAAATAAATTCTATTATTTAATTTCTCCAGCAACCTCTTTGTCCGTGTCAGCCTTATCTTCCAATTTAATTCTTGACTTTTGACTTCTCATTTAATTTCGACCCTTGATTGAATTATCTTATAATTCAATCTTGGCCCTTCATCCTTATCATTGCCCTAATTTTGACCTAACCCTAATGCACAACAACATTTAATCTTGATCATTGATCTTAGGGTTTTTGTCATCTTCTCATCCTGGCCACACATTCGAAATTGCAATTTTTATAAAAGGGCAATTTTATCCTCATTTGTTTTTCCTCCAGTTCCTGTCAATTGTCTCTCTCTGGTTCATGTCTATTTTCTGTCAACTTAGGTTGTTTGTCATTTAACATTTGCAGTCATTTGTCATTCTAGCTTATTATTAGGTTATTTTCATTTATGCAAATCCTTCAACACTTGCATAGGACTTAGGCACATGTCATAGTTGCTCATACAAATCTGAGGGCATCTCTATTTACTGCAAGCTAGGAGGTGTAACAAAGATGAACCATGGAAGTGGAAGACTAGGGTAATATTGCTCCTTTGTTTTCATGCTATTTTCCTTTGTGCTTTGTTACTTCTTTGGATTTTCTGTTATTGTGCTAACCCACTTAATAATAATTTTCAGATTTTCCCTTGATTACATTGGTGAACCCGACGTTGTTATTTCGGATTTTCGTACGTTTTTTTTTGTTGTTTTCTGTTGTTTTGCAGGGTACAGGTACGGATCGCCGCAACTTTTTTTAAAAACAGTGTGACGCATCATATGCGTCGCGACGCACACGAAAACAGTAGAGCCGCAATTGACATGTCGCAACGCAACTGATTCCCATAACGACGCATCCATTATTCCTGAGCCGCATCTGAAACCTCGAAAGCCGCATTCAAAACTCGCGCCGCATCCGTCTGGTATAACAATTTTTCTTTCCAGTTTGAGATTTTTATTTTCGGATTTCGGGTTGTATAATCGTATGTGTTCCTGCATTCGGTTTTTATTCCTGCATGATTCAATACGATTCGATCATACGTCGCTAATGCTTTCGGTAGTGGCTTCTACGTTTTGGTAGGATTTTTTGTTGTTTTGTTGTTTTTCTGCCAGTGCAGTGCAGTGCGCCCATAAGCGATATAGCGCATCGATGACAAAAATGGCCTTAAGCTGTTGTGACAAATTCATGGCGCAAAATTCTGAAGGTATGGCCGAGCATTCTGAGCGCATTAGCGGAATAGGCAATATCGAGAAGCGAGCCGCGCTCTATGCGGTATGCCATTTATTTACTGGTAAACTTTACGTCAGTTTTTAGCTTTTAATTGCGAATTTGAGTTGTTTGTTTTTACGGTTTTACGTTTTACATCTTTTTTCTATATTTGGTTATTCCGCATGTTAACCCAGTTAAGTATTTTGTGTTACTAATAATAGTTTCTTGTGGCGTGTGGCGATCCTTTTTCGTGTGTCCAAGACCAAGACATACAAGACTACTAACTCAATGTTTGCAGATTCGCATGTCAAAGAAAGAGAAAACAAACAGTGTGCTTGTTTATTCCTAGATTAACAAACTTTGAATTTGGTGCTTTTAAAAGCGAATCATGTCTTTCGTAGCAGGTGTGCTTGTGGAGTGTTAGGTGAGTATGCTCTCGCTGGTGAAAACCTTGTGATGAAAACGGACCCATTTCTTTATTGTTTATTTACCTACGTTCGTTATATTCAGATATCCTCCCTTGCGCATTAGATGCGATCACGGAGTTAATAAAGCGGTTACGACTCTAGAACTGGGCACATTACGGTGGGAAAAAGTACTCTGCCCGGGGCGGCTGGGCAAATTAGCACCACGACCAGGACTTCCGGCCGGTATAGAAAGAGTGGGTTCTTGGGAAAGCCCGAATCCACGGCGTGGTTCCGGCGAAGTGGATCGAAGGGACTCTACCATGGCCCATGGATCACGCCTGACGGAATGCGAATTAAACACCTCTTGTCTTAATTAATCCAACCGTTCTATTGGCCGTTGCTTGATATAGTGCAGGGTACAGTATCATGCCCGAAGATTACTCACTACTGATCCCCTTGAGTAGAGATAGCAATTCTTGGGATGTCACTACCCAATGAATCAGAATTTGGTGTGCTCGAATGACGTTAATGAGCCGTGGAGGGGAGCCAATGCCACCAAATTCTAAGCTATCCGCTCTCGAGAAGGAAAGGTGTTCATCACCAATCCGGGGTATAACTGGTGGACTATATCAAGTATACAAACCCAAGGCCTAGTGGCCTTTCTAGGATTGTGCTTATCTCATGTGTGTTTGGTTATCCCTTAAAACACTGTGTTTGTCAAGTGCATTCTGGTTTTGTCACAGTTCAAACAAAACGATCATCAAACAGATCAAAAACTTCCATCAACATACCACAAAAATCACTTTGAAACAAAACTGTCATATCTGTCGAACCGCAACTGACATTTTGTAACGCAACTGCTCTGATAAACCGCATCTGAAATTTATAACAACGCATCTGTATGCGTCGCGACGCATGTGTAACCCTAAAAGTCGCATCTGTTAAACCAAGTCGCATCTGACAGTCAGAAAGCCGCAAGTGAAACAATGAACCGCAACTGATAAACAGAGACGCAATTGCCAAACTGAGACGCATCTGCCTGTCAAAATTTTTAAAACTGCACATTCGAAACCAGAGACCCCCAAACTGTCAACCATCTGTCAAACTCTGTCATTAGAAGGATTCTGCCAGCAACCCAATTTGAAATTGCTCAAAATTTTGTCCCTTAGCTTGCATTTGATCACCTTAGGTTTCACACCTCACCCCATTTAGTAGCATACATTCAACATTACGTTGTTCCTAGGTTCATATCTTGCATACTTAGGAGTAGACAAATCTTAAGCACCCCTTGGCAAAATCATTGTTTTCGAAATTAGACCCTTTTGGACCAAGTTATCAAACATCCTTTTAGTCATTGTCCTCTTTTGTGAGATTTCTCCCAACTCAAAAGTCTAGTTAGGAAGACTCATTAGTCATCTTGTCAACTTGTCATTAACAACAAAGTCCTCTAGCAGTCCAAATCGAAAACAAAGTTCAAGCCTAGAAGTGCTTAGATAGCCTCATTTCACATTGCATCCACATTGCATACCTTATTCACAAAAATCCAAAAACAGTGGTCATTTTAGTCGTCAGTTTGAACCTTAGATTTCACCTAGTGTCATACTTGCATTTAGTGGACATCCCCTTTGAGCAATCTCATTTATGGTCGAAACCAGACTTCAAAAGCGCAAAAGACAAATGGAAAACTTTAGGCAAGATCCCAACAGTCCTCCACATGACTCAAACTGGACCGTGAATGATCCCTTTACCAATCTAGACAATCAACTTCCAATGACAACACAATCCCCACCTAACAACTCATTCGAACGCTACATGCAAAGAGATGAAAACGGTCAACTCCTTCAAGAACACATAGAAGCATTGACACAAGACCCAGAAGTCTATCAGTTGGCTGAAACAATAGCGCGCCACGACAGGGACAGATTCGTAGCTATGCTCTTGAGTGAAGGAGCTAGGTTACCACCAGGATTTGACAGTAACTCGCTACATGATCCTAATGCCAACAATGTTCACAACACCTCGCACAGTGGTCAAATCCTAAATACTACAAGCACCATCCCTCTTAACACAACGACATTGCATACCACATCCAACATCCCAAACATCTCCAATACAATAAACACTACGTCTCTTGGGGGATCACAATCATCCACAACATCCACGACACTACCCCAATTAAACACAACCACTCTTGGTTCCCTGACACCATCGGCAAATTATTCCAACCCTCCTGTTATCACAACAACAAATACCATGGGGCCATCATCAAGTCATCACAACTCCCCCTTGACAACTACATCTACTACCATGAACACAATTTCAACGAAAGCATTCAGTAGTAATTCACAACATCCTTTGGGAGGAGCCACAGGACGTATCTTTATACAAGGACAACAACAAAACGTGAACATGACAACACAGTCAAACGTCATTACCTCCCAAGGTACAAATACCAATGTTCCCCTTGTGCAAAATCAGCAATTCACACAAAAGAGCCAAATAACCCAACCCATGACATCATTAATACATCATAACATTCATGGTCACAACATACCCCAAATAATGACACGCACAGCTGGGGGACACATTCCAACATACTCATCCACCGTTCACACTCATCAACATGCACCTAACCACAACTTCCAATACCAACAACACACATCATACGTCCCACAACAACCCGTACCGCCACAATACATCTATACTCCCGCGGGAACACATGGTATACCAGGCAATTCAACGTATGGAAATGTAAATGACCCCACCATAGATGAACTCAAAACAACAGTGCGGGATATGGCGAAGCAAATGCAAAACATGCTCATTACAGGCGGGAAATCCGAAATATCATATGACTTGGATGTGTACCCATTCGACACAAACTTACGTATGCCCGCATTTCTGCCGGGATATGTGTCACCCAAATTCACTAAATACAAAGGAAAAACAAATCCCATTGAACATCTTCGCGAATTCGCAACTAACTGTATGGATATCGCCTACGAACCCACATACTTGATGAGACTTTTCTCCAAAAGTTTGGCGGGTCAAGCCCTTGAATGGTTTTCAACGCAAAAAGATATCCAAACATGGGATGAGCTCAAAAGAAGGTTCATAAAAAATTACGCATACAATATTGACATGGACACCTCTATCACTAGTTTGTGCAATCTCACACAAGAAGAGTCGGGTGAGACATTTATCCCGTTCTTTCAAAAATGGAGAAGCCTCGCTAGTCGATGTCACATTGACATCCCTGAAAGAGAAAAAGTTGACATGTTTGTCCAAACACTTTTAGGGCCCCTCAAATTCGCATTGCAAATACATTGTTGCACAACCTTCACATAATTAGTGGAAAAGGGGGTCCAAATTGAGAAATCCCTTATCGCAAAGGGAGAACTGAGGTATGGTTCCAAAAACACAAACACCAACCCACCCGCTGACAAAAACAAATATTGGGTCAAGAATAAACATGTCACAAACGATGGTGTCGTAGACGCCAAGACCGCAAGTCCCGTATTGGCTCTGAAAGGGGTACAACAACAAAATAGACCAACAACGACACTGACACCTTCCCCCAATACTCCTTCAAACAGTCAAAATGATCAAAACCGTCAAGGACAATATCGTCAACAAAGACAATTCCCTAGAGGTCGCACATACACCAATTTAGGTGAACCCATTGCAGACGTCCTCAAGAAATGTATCCAACATGGGGTCATCACACTTCCGGAAATAAAACCTTATGACCCAGGACAATTCAAACCAACATGGTGGGATGACAACGCAATTTGCGAATACCATCGAGTCAAAGGGCATACAACCTCCAACTGTCGACAACTGAAAAACGTAATCCAAGACCTCATTGAAAATCGCACCATCGAAGTAGGTGGATCGCAATTCAATTCCAACTCAGATCATACTATCCACAAGAATCCACTACAGGATCATGGTCCCCATAATGCTTCCACTTCAGGTCCACAAAACCAGGCTAACTTCACCCGAGCCAAGTACGATTACTCTGGTGGACCAATAATCAATAATGTTAGAACGGACGAGGAATACATCAACACCATTACGATCAGGAGAGCACCACAGTGCAATGCTACTACACAAAGTGGCAAGGTCACTATAGATGGTCCACCTCCCCCTGGCCAAGCCAAGATCATTGTAGGAGGCCCATCTGCTAAGCAATCACAACCAGCTTCATCTGCTAAACAACCAAAACCTGTCTCAACCCCACAACAGTGGAAACCCAAAAGTCAGTTAAATCTCATTGACCAACTAGGCAAGACTCCTGTGCAAATATCTATCCTTGAGCTGCTTCGTATTTCTCCCGCACACAAAGAAATCCTGGATAAAACTCTCTTAGAGTCGTCGGTCCCGAAGGACATTGATGTCAATCAGTTTGAAACTATGGTGGGATATCTCACCACGCCGCACCATGTCACCTTCTCAGATCAGGATTACTCATCATCAAAAACCAACCACAATGATGCGTTACACATAGAAGTTTTTGTCCACAAGCACAAGGTTAGACGGGTTTTAATAGATGGCGGAGCAGGGTTGAATATATGCTCCCTTAAACTGGTTAAGGCTCTTGGATTCTCTGATGCATGCGTAGACCCAACAAAAAGCATAGTGATCAAAGCATATGATGACGAGGAACGCTCTTCGCGAGGTGTTATCTCTCTCCCTATCCGAGTGGGACCACTCATTGTCGACACAACTTGCCAGGTCCTGGATTTGGAACTACCATATAACATTTTACTTGGCCGTCCATGGATCCACGCTTTGAAAGCTGTTCCGTCAACATACCACCAATGCCTCAAGTTCCCTTTTGACGGTACAGAAGTCACCATATATGGAGACCCCGACCCTTTCCAATATTGTACCAATTTAAGGGGTATCTCCGAAAACCAAGTCCCTATTAACCGAGAAGCACCTGGCTCCTCGTCCAAATACATCGACCCTTCCATGCTCGGGTCATCTTCCACATCCACTCCATCCACGTCTTCTGACATATCACAACCCTCCACCAACCCTAAGACCGAATCAACCGATAAAATCCAGGACCTCGGCTGCGGAGAGTTCAAACTAAATACAGCATACAGCATAACTACAATACCCACTCCTCCAAAGATATATGGTCGACCATGTTTCAGAATGGAACCGCAAGAAACATTCAAAGTTCCACCGAATACAGTTTTCATCAAGTGGGGAGACATGAGTGATGAAGACCTTGCCGATATCACAGGATGGATCTACAAGGACACAGTCTCATTACCTCCACTACCAGTCCAGAGATATGGCAAGGGTTACAATATCATGAAGGCTAAAGGCTACGATGGTACTAGTGGCCTTGGAAAAAATAAAACTGGTCGAAGAGAACCCATAGAAACTTTCCAAATTCCGAAGTATCTTGGATTAGGGTTTGGATCACTCGACAATGGCGATCGACATACCCATGAACTTTCCAGTGAGCAAGTACATGCTTCTGAAAGTGTTGAGACTACTAGGGAATACCTATCTGAAACAGACTCCCACGAGTGGGAATTTGGCTCCGAACGATCCCTAAGTGACTGTTGTCTTGATGATTTGTTTGTTGAACCAGGGGAATTGACCTCTGAACAACGATTTTGGAAAACATTCAAAATTGATCGGGCACCAAACAGTCAAAATCCCACTACCACATCTCATGACACGCAACAACCACCATCCGAACCCCCTCAGTCTAACCTATCTGAAGTATCAGATAATATTGATAACCAGGACTCTCAAACCTTCACCCCTTATTATGACAATGAATATGACACTAGTGAAGGAGAATACTGGGTAGAGTCCGATGTCGAGTTGGACGATGATAACCTCATCTACAACATCAACACATCTATCTGTATGCTATCCGCATCCTCACCCGAATTCACTAGCTGTGACGACGGCATTTCCTTAGTCTACCCTGAACTAGTCGATTGGGACCAACAAGGACTGCCAGTTCTAGACACATTCCAAAATGATGAAGCCATTGCTGAATTCATGGGATTACGTGAGGGCATACCCAGTGGGGACCACAGATCAGGATTTACTATTGATTTGCATTGCGCGGCATACTTTGGTGAGACGGTTCAGTCCTCTAGTCGCAAAAATAAAAATCAAGTAAAAAATGAAACGTCTCTAGGTGAAAACCAAAAGGCACCTCTTGACGGTAAAATAGTAAAAACAAAGGACGTATCTGTGGGTGAAAACCTCTCGGAGGCGCCCAAAGATGGAGGACTGGACTTTCTCCCCGTGCAACAGGAGAGATCAGCCATGCTTGTTGAGGACACCATAGAGGATAACATTTCGACTCCAGAAGACCCCAAGATGGTATTATTTGCGGCATCATTGACAGATGAAGAGAAACTGGAATTTCATAAATTCTTTGCAGAACGGAAAATAAACTTTGCATGGTCCTACGCTGACATGCCAGGATTGGACCCCAAACTGGTTCTACATCATCTGCCACTAGTACCCAATACTAAACCAGTCAAGCAGAAGTTGCGCAAGATGCACCCTCAAGTTGCTCTATTGGTTAAGGCCGAGTTAAAGAAATTACTGGATGCCGGATTCATAAGGTCTATAGATTATGCTGAATGGATTTCCAAGCTAGTGCCGGTGACAAAGCCAAATGGACTAATTCGGGTATGTACAGATTTTCGAGACTTAAACAAAGCATGTCCAAAGGATGACTTTCCTTTGCCCAACATTGACATCATAGTCGATCTAACTATAGGACATGAGATGCTATCCCTCATGGATGGTTTCTCGGGTTATAATCAAATCCGCATTGCTCCTGAGGACCAACACAAAACAGCATTTACTTGCCCATGGGGTACATACTGTTGGAACGTCATGCCCTTCGGCCTCAAAAATGCAGGTGCCACATACCAAAGGGCTATGACCACGATCTTCCATGACATGATGCACAATATAATGGAAGACTATGTAGACGACTTATTGGCCAAATCAACAACAAGGAAAGATCATTTGAAGGTACTTGACAAAATCTTCAAGAGACTAGAAGAGTACAAGGTGCGGTTAAACCCTAAGAAATGTGTTTTTGGCGTCACGTCAGGTAAGCTATTGGGATACATAGTTTCCCGAAGAGGCATAGAGGTCGATCCGACAAAGGTTAAAGCAATCATAGACATGCCTCCACCTAGAGGGATCAGTGAACTCAGAACCCTGCAAGGCAGAGTACAATCTATTCGCCGCTTCATAGCACAATTGGTAGATAAGTGCCACCCATTCCAGTATCTGTTACGCAAAGGTGTCCCCTTCGTATGGATAGATAAATGTCAACAGGCCTTCCAGCAAATCAAAGATTACCTGCTATCAACACCAGTCCTCATGTCGCCTATTCATGGAAAGCCATTAATTCTATACATCTCGACCACTAATTCAGCACTGGGGGCATTACTGGCTCAAAATGATCATGAAGGGAAAGAAAGAGCAATCTACTACATCAGCCGCACACTGATAGGTTATGAGTTGAATTATACATACATTGAACGTGAATGTCTCGCAGTTGTCTTTGCAGCCCAAAAACTAAGGCATTATATGCTTAATCATCAGACGCAATTGGTTGCCAAGATTGACCCATTAAAATACCTATTAAGTCGACCAGCGTTAACAGGCCGATTGGCAAAATGGGTCATGATCCTAAGTGAATACGACATACAGTATGTTGAACGCAAGGCAATAAAAGGGCAAGTAATAGCAGATCAACTGGCAGATGCACCAATGCAAGCCTCTCATCCGTTGGTAACTGATTTTCCCGACGAGTCCATCTTTCATACGGAACCAGCAACACCATGGAAGCTGTATTTTGATGGGTCTCACACTGGTCATGGCTCAGGGGCTGGAATCTTGTTCATCACACCACAAGGGGATTCAATTCCTAAGTCATTTTGAATTGCTTTCCCTTGCACAAACAACATCGCCGAATACGAAGCACTAGTTACAGGTCTCAAGTTGGCAATCAAATGGAAAATTCAGACATTGCTTGTATTCGGGGATTCCCAGCTAGTAATCAAACAAGTGAATGGTGACTATGAAACAAAGGATGAGAAGTTGCTTCCTTACAAGAGGATGGTGGATAGCTTCCTAACATACTTCCAATCAGTGTCTTTTGAACAAATCCCCAGGGTACAGAATAAGGCAGCAGACGCAATGGCTACTATTAGTTCTCTCTTGGACATCCCTAAAAATGTGTCGCAATTTGAGTTCCTAGTAGAACAGCTGTTGATACCAGCATATGATATCCCAGAGTCGAAAATGGTTTGTGAACTTGTTGGTCCCCACTCTTCTTGGTATCAGGACATTTATGACTATCTAAAGACTCACACCCTTCCATCGAACCTATCCAATAACCAAAGGAAGTCCTTCATTAGAAAATCTGCAAGGTATGCCATTATCAGTGACACCCTATACCGTCGTAGTTTCGACAGTACCCTCCTTAGATGTCTTGACACCGATGAAGCATGTACGACCTTACGAGAAGTACACGACGGTATATGCGGATCTCATTCGAGTGGTCCTACTCTGGCTAAGAAACTAACGAGACTTGGATATTATTGGCCGACAATGGAAACAGATGCAATAGAATATGTCAGAACCTGTCGCAAGTGTCAGATCCATAGTGATTTGGTCCATGCCCCAGCACAGGAACTTCGGCCAATCACTTCTCCGTGGCCCTTCGCTCAATGGGGACTCGACCTCGTGGGTAAGATTCATCCAACTTCCTCCAACGGCCATAAATTCATTATCACCGCCACTGAGTACTTCACAAAGTGGATCAAAGCCATTCCATTGACATACATTACTGGCAAACAAATATCGAAGTTTATCCTCAATTACATCATTTTCCGGTATGGCCTCCCACAGTCCATCATCACTGACAACGGACGTCCGTTCAAAAACCAAGACGTACGTGAGTTATGTGAGCGATTCCATATCCAACACCACTTTTCATCCCCATACTACCCCCAAGGAAACGGCCAAGCTGAGGCGTCGAATAAAACCATTATCAAGATCCTTAAAAAGACTATCAATGACGCTGGTCGCGATTGGCACATACAACTTAACCCTGCCCTGTGGGCTTACCGAACTAGCATTCGTACGCCCACAAGAGCTACCCCATTCGCCCTGGTTTTTGGCGCGGAAGCCATCTTACCCATTGAGGTCGAAATTCCTTCGCTACGGGTCTCTTTGAAGGGTCTAACTAATGAAGAGGAATACCGACAATCACGCTTGCACGAGCTGGAAATGCTGGACGAAAGAAGACAAAACTCATTGAATCACCTCCAGGCATATCAAAATCGCCTTTGTCGCAGCTACAATAAAAAGGTCATGGTCAGAAGGTTTGACATTGGCGACCTGGTTCTCATGCAGAACCCTAAGAATCAAGCAGACAGAGAAAAGCCAGGAAAGTTTGAACCAAACTGGTTGGGTCCATATATCATCATATCTTCTTTTGGTTCTGGAGCATATCAACTGGCGACTCCAGATGGGGAACAATTGACTGAACCCATCAACAGTTTACACCTCCGAAAGTTCTACGCATAGCATCAGAGGACAAAGTTGGAAGACCCTAAAATACAAAAAAAATTGAAAAAAAAAAAAATCGTCACCTTGATGAAAACCTGGCAAACAGGCGTCTTGGTGACAATTCAAAAAATCAAAAAATCACAAAATAGTAAAGAAAAAATAATTCGGCCCAATAGTGAAAACCTCGCAAACAGCGCTTTTGACAAGTACCTTCATGGTGAAAACTTGGCAACAAATTTTACAGCGTAATCAATCATTGCTCGCCATCTATTGTCACTTGGTCTAAACTTGATTAGATGAAGGTTGTTCGCATTATTCTTCAAGTCACCATCATCGCCCGCTTCTACCGTCCTAGTGGATCTAACGACATCAAGTCCTTAACGATCGTGGTGTCCAAAGAAGTCAACAAGATCCTATCTCAGATCCCTTTGCAATGGCTAAGTCTTAAACCCGGGATCAGTATACTGTTTATCATATGACTGCGCGATGACACATCGGAGATCAAAACATTGCAAAATGTCTTGAAAAAAGACAAAAAAAATCATAAAACGTCCTGATCAGCAATACATTGGACCGCGCAAGCAACACAAGTGCACTGTCATCTCTAGTCTAAGTCAATCAAGTCACTAAGTCCATGTCATTGTCCGAATTACGTTGTCTCTGCACATTTGCTATGTAGGCAAGACTCATACTTGAGTCCCCGAGACATTAGGTCAGTCCTATTAGGTTTGTCAAAATAAATCATGGCGCAATCTTTGCCCATCAAGACAAGGTCATTGGTCATGTCGAACTACGAGGTCTCTGAGTGTATGACGTAGGCAAGGCCATCTATCGATGAGTCCTCGAGGCCACACTAGGTCAGTCCATTAGGGTTCATGACACTACAATGGCACACACGTCAAAGAAAATCTTCAATCAATTTCCAAATGGGAAAGCTCCTGAAACAAAGTAAAGCAATCTTTTATTCAACATGACAATCTCATTAAGGCAACATTGGCATATAATCAAACACAAGTCAACCTCGGTCACAACAAGTCAACCTCAGTCAAACACAAGTCAAAACAAGTCAAAACATTATAACTGCTCAAACTGTCAAATTTTGGTTAGTCTTCAGATGCGTCCTTCTGAAAGATAACCTCTGTCATTTATGCCTTAGGATATGTCCTTCCTAGGCATCATCATTGTCATTCGGCCTTTTGAGCGATCCTCTTGACATCTAAGGATCCCTCTTCCTGACATTAGCGTTCTTCAAATGAGTCCTTCTGAAGAACCAACTCTGTCATTTATGCTTTAGGATGTGTCCTTCCTAGGCATCGTCATTATTTTGAGGTACCCCTTACGACCATTAGGGATCAAATCCTCCTGACATTCGGCATCATTCAGGATGTGTCCTTCCTGAATTCACCAAGTCTCGACATTTTCAAGGTCATCAAAACTTTAAACACTCAGACATCTTGACATCGTCAAACATGACACCTTGGCATCAGAACAATGGCTATCCAGATGCACTTGACAAACACTTGGCAACTGTCTTTTCATCTCTTATCATGTTATTAGTTTTTCAGCGAGATCCCACTAAGCAGGATTTAGAGAAGCAGCGATGTAGCATGACAATTGACACGCATGACTACTAGCTTCTCAGCGAGATCCCGATCTTGGGATTTAGAA
>VDFB02143496.1:0-25563 GCA_007258455.2 Sequoia sempervirens | reverse complement strand
CCAAAATTAATTACAAATGCATGTGACCTATAAATTCAATTACAAATCTGAAGCATAAACTATAAATAACAAGATTCACAATCAAATATCACAACAATAAAATAAATAAGGTAAATTGATTCAAATAGAAATGTAAACATGCAAGCATTAAAACACACAATTTACCCTAGCATAACTCCATTTCTATCCTCTATTCACCTTGGAGAATGGTGTAATTAGTTCTTTTATCTCAAATATGGTATAAGTACAATATCATAAAAGAACTTGCAAAATACTAGTATAGTTATCCTGCATGATCTAAGATGAAAAACGAATGATAGGATGATTTGATTTATAGATGTTTGGTGAAACTGATCAATGGTCAAGATCAAATGAGAGATTGAAAAGTATTAAGGTTGGAGGATTGATGAGAGGAATTGATTGATTGTTAACAACATGATTTCAGTTAACAAGATTGCTTGTAGTGTTAACTCAAACTGGCAATTAGTAGACTGAATTGATTGCTCATTAGACTCGAAGTGAGTGGGAGTGAAGTGGATCTGATTGATGAGTGGATTGAATATATTGATTAGTGGTTCATAGTATGTCTCAATTAATAGATGAGTTTTAATAATTAAATAAATTTAATTATTATTTACATGTGCAAGGTTGAATAATGTATTGCCAAAACGTGTATGCTTTGCTTGATATGGGAATAATTGATGATAAATTGGACTTAATGAGGCCTTGATTTGGTGTTGTGAGGTGTTTTACACATCCACACTAGGTCTTGGGCCCTTGCAAATTGAATAAAATTAATTTATTGATGTCTTGCAAGAGTGTTGGAAGGTGTTGTAATATATCTTCACACATTTCTAGGACCGTAATGTTATAATTCACCTAAATAATCTTACCAAGACCTATTTCAAAGTGTTGTAAAGACTTCTAACAAACTTTCACACTTTCCTAGGTTTGTCATCAATACTTACACCTTTCTTATGTTTTAAATGACCCCTTTATGCACTTACAGGCCTTAATTAAGTGTCATATTGAACAAGAACCCGATAAACAACATTTAATACATCTTAACTCTCTAATATCCACCTGCCAAAATTTCCTGTGTGGACTAAGTCACACCTTGGGTGACTTAGTCCCATGTGGCACAAAAATCAAAATTAATTCAAATTTCTTTTGGCTTTTATTCTTTAAGACCTAAGGTTGGGGCATGTATGAGTATTCTTCGTATTTAGAATAAAAATGTATAAATAAGGGTTTTTCCCTCATTTTATGGATCTCTCTCCTAATCTGACTCCATCTTTTCTTTCATCATTCATCTTCATTATTCTTCTCAAGCAAGCTAGTGGTTTTATCATTGTGTCATTAAGATAGCCTCTAAGGACATTCAAGGGAAGATTCTTCATGTTTTGTTGTAGAATTCAAGATCAAACATCATGGAAAGGTATTAACTCCATTTTTTCATGTGTTATTCTTTTCTATCATTTTTTGCTTAATTACCTAAAAGGAATTTGACCAAGGCAAACCCTCATGCCCTAAATAATCAACATTTCTTCTTCTTGTGTGTTTGTAGATTTAGGATTATTGGAAGCTTGGAAATCATTGAGGTCAAGTTGCAAGGTTTTATCAAGTATTCTATTATTCATTCAAGTCAAACTATCAACAAAAACTCATTTTTTAGGTTTGAAAATCAGAGTTTCAAAAGCGAACACCTGTAGGAAACCGAAGTGCAAAGCTATGACATTCATTTCCACTTTCAAATTTTCAAAGATTCAGAAGTCAACTAAGTTGCCACCTTGGGCGAATTAGTCCCACTAGACCTTATTTTCAATGATTTTTATAGATACAGATACCCATTTGGCAGAAACTGGTTTTTGAGCAATTTTTCCAAAACTGGGACTAAGTCTCCCAGACTAGCCTAATTGTCCTAGTTGACTTCTGCATCAGTTTTATCAAGATTTTAGACCTTCTTTCCATCTATTTTCAGTCTCCAAGTGCACACATTCTATTTTATAACCTTCTATTTAGTTTTGTTTGCATTTCTAGGTCATTTATCACATGTTTGCATATCACAATGTGTTTTCTAACAAGTTGCATCTCTTAGGTTTCACATTAATAATCATCTTTCTTTTTTAGTTTATTGAACTTAGGACATTACATTTATACATATTTCATCCCTCATTGCATATAATTTGAGTGTAGACATTAGCATTTTGGCCCATCTCTCTCCTTTTAGGTGAAAAACCCTAGAAGTGTTAGAGAGCATTTGGTTTGCCAAAATCATTGTTTACATTTTGGTGAACCTGCTTTTAGAATACCTTCTTTTCTATTTTGGATTCCTTCATAATCTTAGATCTAGCTCATATTTTCCTTTCATTAAGATTTGCATTGCTTAATTTGCATCTACAGTTTCACATTTTTGCATTAGTGCAAGTGCATATAGGTTGCATTTTTGCATCTCCAATCATTGCATATCATTGTAAAATTGTATTTGCATATTAGGTCTGCATCATGTAGTACATAAATCATCAACATCCATCAAAAATTCTTGAAAATTCTACAAAAATCCCTTACTGGGACTAAGTCACTAGTCTGGGCCACTTAGTCCCTATCCTAATTTTTCACTATCTCTTATAGTGTCAGAAACCTCATTTATGTGCTTCATAAGCCTCCTAGTAGCATATACTATAAGTCTGGAAAGTCTTGGGATCATTTTTTTATGTATCTAGCTCAAAAACATCAATTTAGAGTAGTCATTTTTTAAATCATCTCAATTGCAAGCATCATTAGATCTAAAAATGCTCACATTTCATAAATTTTGCATAACATGGATAAAAGTACTTTTCACTTTTGCATATACAATGTTTTTATTCATAAAAAATTTCATAATTTTGATAAAAGTGCTTTTCATTCTTGTATATACATTGTTTACATTCTTAAGGTGTTGCATACATTGGATAAGAGTGCTTTGTATCTTTGCATATACATTGTTCATCTTGCTAAAACATTGCATGAAATGGTTACATGTGCTTTTCGTTCTTATTCAAACAATCCTAGTACCTTACGTATGTAGAAATATTAAGAAAAATTTCCTATCCCCTCCCTATGAGAGTGTTTTATTAAAAGAGACTACAATTTGGGCCATTCCTAACGATCATACTTGTTCTTATCATAATATCTCTCCTCCTAGTGACAAATATATTTTAGTAGAGGAATCAATTAATGAGAGTTTTGATAATCCTATTTGTTTATCTCCTTTTACCTCTCCTAGTGGACAAAACATTGACAACCAACATAACAAAACCTCAAATGATCATGACATTACAATTTCTTTTTCTCCTAGTATCTCTCCTTGTTGTCATGATGATACTTTGATGTTAGAAACCATATTTTGTGAAGATCATGAGAATATTAGTTTTCCCCCTTCACCCTACAAAATTCTTCTTAAACAATACAATACGACCATAGGTAATCATGATGACAACATTTGTCCTTCTCCTAGTATCTCTCCTAGTTGTGAAGATGATACTTTGTTGTTATAAAACACAATTGATAACGGTAATGAGAATCTTGGTTGTCCCCCTTCACTTAGCAAAACCTTTCTTGGGCAAGACAATTCAACCATTGATCATTCTCTTATTTATGATGAATTCCTTTTAGAAGAACCAACCATAGAATGTCAAGAAGAATCGGTTTGTAGTTCTTCTAAAAACTCTCCTTCTAGGAAGGATATCATGATACAAGAAAAGAACCACGATAATGATACATACTTTCACTTGCTAAGGGATGTTAACATTATTCAACCTCAACTCACCCTTTACCCCCCTTCTCATCAACCTCCACCTCCACCTAAACCTGAGTTTACCCTTTACCCACCTAATCATGATGTTGTTGCTCACACACACTACACTAGAAACAATTCATCACCTCAACAACCCACCCCCACACCATTACCTTTTCCTAATCCCATATTGCCTAGTTCTCCTTGATTAAATTAACACATTAGGGAGTATGATCTTGTTGAACAACTTAAGAATACTCCTGCAAAGATATCCCTATGGGATTTACTCCAAAATTCACCTACCTATCAAACTATACATCAAACGGCCTTACAACAAGTTCCTATCCCTTCTAATGCGCAACCGAATGACATAGCAGCCATAATTCAAGGATTAAATACTGACATTGTTTTCCACCAGAGTGAACTCCCCCCTTTGAACATGCAAAAAAAACTAAATCTTTCATGATCATTTCTCAATACAATACAATAGGGATAAAGTGAACCCTTATTGATAATGGCTCAACCCTTAATGTGTGTAGCATAAACCTCTTGGATAGGCTTTGTGTGGATAAATCAAAAATTCAACCCAATTGTTTATCTATTAAAGGATTTGACAATGAAGAAAATAAACCCCTTGGTGTGATCACTTTACCTATTACAGTTGGAGTGGCCACATTGCAAACACCGATCCATGTCATGCCTCACAATCTTTCATATAATCTTCTTTTAGGAAGACCATGGATTCATGAGATGAATGTAGTGCCTTCTACTCTTCATCAAAAAATGAAATACATTCACAACAACACAATCCACACCCTTGACGTTGATCCTGAGTCTTATAGTGTCTTACAACTTGATAAAAACAAAGAACATCCCTTAAACACATCAACATCAACCACACAAGTGGAACCTGTGCAACAAAAAGATAACCAACAACAATTAGACGATGATTGGGGTTCCTTGGACTTCACACCACCACTCATGGACGATCCTTCGAAAGCATCCACCTCAACTAATTTAGAACAAAACATAACAAATTACACAACCTTTGATGAAGACAACAACGAACAACCACCTGAGTCAAAAGCAATGAAAAAGCTTTATGGAAAATGTTATGAACTTCTACAACAACTTGGCTATAGTGGAAGAGGATGTGGTGCTCACGAACAAGGAATCTGCAACCCTATAGATCCTATTACACAACAAACAATACATGGCCTTGGTTATTGTCCTCTGATAGAAATTTCCAAGCCTTCACTCAACATCAACGCATCTTCGCTTAATGTCAATGTCATCACACAAAACACTAATGAATTGAATTCTTTAGATTTTACACCCTGCTATAAAGGAGAGAAAAAAATATCACAATTTAAAGAGTCTTGCGTAGGTATGACAACTAATAATAAGCAAGATGTATCTTTGACACAAACTACAGGACCATCTTCTCCCATTGATCAAGAGAGTATCTTATCAAGAATTCTCCAAGATTACTTGATCACCCTTCCTCCAAGAACTTGAAAGAAATTCTATTACAAGACTTCATTTTTTGCATACCATAGAGTTCATGGTCATTCCACTAATGAATGTAAGGCTTTGAGTAGTCAAATCCAACATTTTCAGGAGTTTGGTCTTCTTCCTTTGTGGGGGCACCTCATTCCTCTAATTGATGTCGATTTTCACTCTTACCTACATTTCATCAATCATTTTGGCTCACCTTTGTCCTACACTCAGTGGGGAAAGGATTTTAGTAGCCTTGTCCTCGTATGTCACTTGTTGTTGCCTCTTTTGACTAGTCGTTAACCTTTCATGAACGTATAAGAGCAAGCTTGAGATGTCGACGACATGTCTTTAAGATTGACTCGCATGTGACATATTACCTTTCTTCATGACGTGGCTTATTGGAAACATATGACTTCGCATAGGGCATTTCGAATAAGCTCTCATACTCTCTTCTACTTTAAATCAATTGCTCATAGCAATGGTGTTAAAAAATGCTTTAAAGTGGGGGCAGACATAAACATCTTTTTGCAAATTATATGGCATGATTTACTTTTTATTGTGACGTGTCCTCTCTTTGGTGGTGTCATTGGGTTTGATGCCTTCCAAGAGTGTATGATCAATTGAAGTGGCCTGATGGGAATGAGGCATCCCATGGATAACGATTTGACAACCCTAATTCATCCTCGCTTGGAGACATTAAGCACAATGTCCCCTAAGACAAGACCTTGCCCGAACTAAGAAAAATCCCTTTGAACAATCCTTACACTATTCTACATTAACAATGTCTATAAGTGTCAAGCATATGAAGTTTTTCTTACCTCATAGAGCTCAAATATCATTTTTGTGGCACCTTATCAAAGTTATTAGGAGGTATAACTTTGGTATGGTTAAGCAGGAAGCCCAACTAGCGGCACGACTTTCCCCATAGCCACCTATTGTGGATTTCTCACCCCAATAACAACCAGAAGTTTTGTGGCCTCTAAGTGAGTACACATTTTCAAATAAACAAGCCTAGATCTAATCCACAACTAGTTGGACAAATGATCGAAGCTCGATCCAACCCATTTTTATTTCCTTCTAGTCCTTGCCATTATATGATCATGTATCTTATCTTGATGCATATCATTCACCTTGCATCTCTTCTTGTGCTTATGTTGGCTTGACTTAGGATCTTTGATCTTGTGGGCTTGCACAACCTCCTTTGATATTTTTCATTCTTTTTCATCCACATTGGTACAATTGGACTCCACTTGAAGGGCTACTTTAGCAAGAGTGTGAAGCAAGTTCATTCTCTCACTAAAGTGGGAATAATTGATGATAAATTATTCCAAAAAGTGTATGCTTTGCTTGATATGGGAATAATTGATGATAAATTGGACTTAATGAGGCCTTGATTTGGTGTTGTGAGGTGTTTTACACATTCACACTAGGTCTTGAGCCCTTGCAAATTGAATTAAATGCATTTATTGATGTCTTGCAAGAGTGTTGTAAGGTGTTGTAATATATCTTCACACTTTTCTAGGACCATAATGTTATAATTCACCTAAATAATCTTACCAATACCTATTTCAAAGTGTTGTAAAGACTTGTAACAAACTTTCACACTTTCCTAGGATTGTCATCAATACTTACACCTTTCTTATGTTTTAAATGGCCCCTTTATGCACTTACAGGCCTTAATTAAGTGTTTTGTTGAAGAAGAACCCAATAAACAATATTTAATAAATCTTAATCCCTGACATCCACTCAAAATTTCCCAGGTGGACTAAGTCGCCACCTTGGGCGACTTAGTCCCATGTGGTACAAAAATCAAAATTAATTCAAATTTATTTTGGGTTTTTATTCTTTAAGACCTAGGGTTGGCCTGTGATGAGGTATTCTTCGGGAATTTAGGCATAAGAGTGTATAAATAAGGGTTTTTACACTCATTCTAGGGATCTCTCTCTCTTAATTCATTGACTCCTCTTTCTTTCATCATTCATCTTCATTATTCTTCTCAAGCAAGCTAGGATTTTATCACTGCAAGTCATCAAGATAGCCTCTAAGGACATTCAAGGGCAGATTCTTCATGTTTTGTTGCAAAAATTCAAGATAAAACATCATGTCAAGGTATTAACTCCATTTTTGCATGTTTCATTCCATTATTTCATCATTTTGGTTTAATTACCTAAAAGGGGTTTGACCAAGGCAAACCCCCCATGCCCTAACAATCAACATTTCTTCTTCTCTTCTTGTGTGTTTGCAGATTTTGAACTCTTGGAAGCTTGGAAATAATTGGAGGTCAATTTTCAAGGTTTATTAAGTATTCTCTTCATTCAACAAGTCAAACTATCGACAAAAACTCATATCCAGGTTCAGAAATCAGAGTTTCAGAAGCGGACACCTATAGGAAACCAAAGTGCAGACCTAGGGCATCCATTTCCACTTCCAAATTTTTCAAAGATTTAGAAGTGGACTAAGTCACCACCTTGGGCAAATTAGTCCTACTATACCTAATTTATAGTGATTTTAATAGATACAGATACCCATTTGGCAGAAACTAGTTTTTGAGCAATTTTTCCAAAACTGGGACTAAGTCGCCGAGACTAGCCTAATTGTCCTAGTTGACTTCTGCATTAGTTTTATCAAGATTTTAGACCTTCTTTCCATCTATTTTCAGTCTCCAAGTGCACACATTCTATTTTATAACCTTCTATTTAGTTTTGTTTGCATTTCTAGGTCATTTATCACATGTTTGCATATCACAATGTGTTTTCTAACAAGTTGCATCTCTTAGGTTTCACATTAATAATCATCTTTCTTTTTCAGTTTATTGCACTTAGGAAATTACATTTAGACACATTTCATACCTCATTGCATAGAATTTGAGTGTAAACATTAGTATTTTGGCCCATCTCTCTCCTTTTAGGTGAAAAACCCTAGAAGTGTTAGAGAGCATTTGGTTTGCCAAAATCATTGTTTACAAATAAAATAATTTTTATTTATTTATTTTGGATAATCTTGATAGATAAATGGATTAATTAAATAATTAAAATAATTATTTAATTTTCAAGATGAGAAATAAATAAAGAATATTTATGGTTAAGAAATATAAAAAAAATATTGTAGGGGGATGCGAGATGTGATGTTTGTTGACCTTGGAGGAAGTTTGATGGTGATGGATTTTGATGAGTGTATGTGTTTTTTTGGGATTGCAAGCTTGACCAGATGTGTTGGGATTACTATATTTTTTTGAATGATGTTGGTATTGTGGATGTAGGTAGTTGGGGGGATTATTATATTGTTGATGGTGAATATTTGGATGATATGGGTGTATGTTAGGGTTAGGGTTGGAGTTGATATGTTCATATTTTTGTTGATTATGTGGATGTACGTTAAGATTAGAGTTGGATTTGATATTTTGTTAGTTTTATTGATTGTGTGGATGTATGTTAGGATTAGGGTTGGAGTTGATATGTTGATAGTTTTGTTGATTGTGTGGATGTATGTTAGGATTAGGGTTGGAGTTGATATGTTGGTAGTTTTGATAATTGGGGTCTTAGTTGTTTGGTACATGATTATGAATGTTAGATGTTTGTGGTTGGGAATTATGGGATGTGTATTGGGAGTTTTGTGCATTGTTTGTTGGATTGGGGATGTTAAGATTATCAAATGGTGGAGGTTGGTGGTGATATGATTGGTTGTTGTTAGTGTTTTATTGTTGGGCATTGTTTACGCTAGTGTTTGAGTTATGTGAAGGTGTGTGAACATGATGCAGATCAACCATGGACGTGGGGGTGACAGTTTGACTAGACGTAGTATTGTATAATAGGTTGTTGATGTGTGTAGAATATGCAGGAGTCTGAGTATGTATGGGTGGTAAGCTGACTTGTGTAGAATTAGTAGAGATGGTTATTTGTGGGATGTTTCTAGGAATTTGTGAAGAGTTGGTGGGTGGATTGTTAGGGATTTGAATAGTGAGATTGGGATTCAATTGTAAGGAAGGTGGTATGGAGTTATTGGAATTGGTTTCCCCCAAGGTCAAGGATGGAATGTTATTAGTGATATTTTGGGTATGCATTATGTTGAGTGTTGGTAGTAGTTTAGCCCCTTGTTGGGAAAGCAACAAAAATTATTGGATAGGGTTGGTTGTTAAGATTGTATCAACTAATCTCATTGCATTAGCGTCTTGTTGGGATTCAACCAACTCTTCAGGTGTTATATCCTTTACAAACACATCAATGTTTGGACTATTATTAGGACTCAGTGGGGGTGATCCATTCATGTTTGGGATTTCAAGTTCTATATCTTGGAAAGGATCTATGTATGTGTTAGTCATGTTGGGATGTGGGTCTTGCATGTTCAGATTTGGGTGTTGCATGTTGGGATTTGGATGTTGCATGTTGTGATCTATGTGTTGCATATTGCATGTTAGGATCTGTGTGCTACATTTTTTATTTGATTTGAGACCTCATTTGTATTGGAATATAAGAGAGACTAACACCTTTTGATTTAAGTGAGTTTTTTTTAATGGATGAATGAGGTGGAAAAGACCAAGAAGTATCACTAGATCTTAGGGTTTTACGATCAAGATTTGTTTAAAATATGTTAAACTTTGGACTAAACTTGTGAATCCAAAATTCAATAAAATTGGGATGAGGGTGGAATTGGTTAACTGAGATTCTCCTAAGTCACACTACCCATAGATAAACTAACCTAATATTCTTCCTTGAGAAGGAAAAATTTCAAGGGAAAATGTGGGAGTTAATGGTGACTCCCCAACACCCCAAGGAATAGTTGCTAGACCAAAATATCTTTCACAAGAGAGAAAAAGGAAAGAAATCTTGCTTCAATAATGCAAGATTGAATAATAGTTGAATATGAAAATGTACATAATATGCCTTGCTTATAAAGGCAAGGTAGAGAGATAAGATTAGACAAGATCATCACAAGTGTCTTAATCTAATAACATGAGACAACTAACTACCAAGGAATCATGCAATGAATCTATATAAGTTCTAGAAAATCTAACTAAGACTTCTAAAAAGAATCGTGTATCATAAGTAAACTTAACATGTGAATATGTCCCCTAATTACCTAGTGAGTGAATTAGCTAGGTACAAGACATTTATTCACACCAACACCCCCCCTTAAGTGCAACTTAGGGAGAATATTATTATGCACACTATGCAAAGATGAAAATGAAGATGAAGATGGGTCTTGGCTACTCAGACATGTTAGGTTCTTATTTACAATGCAAATGGAATCAATGCAATCAATCTCTCACAAATAGAGAAAAGGAGAAAACCTAATGGGACAAAACTCCTCTCCTAAAAGAGAAAACAAAATAAAACAACATGATGTATGGAGGACTCAATGATACCCCCAAGGAATACATCCAACATGTATATAGAATCAATGACCCCCCATAAGAGGGAAATGGAGAGATAAGATATCCCCCCATAATATGTAATCACCTAAAAATATGGTTAATGTTTGAAGAAAAAACATTTAATCCAATGCCTACAAATAATGTTTCTCCCCTTAGGAAGAAGATACACCAAGTAAAAATGCATGAATACTTCCCATATTGGATAGGAATTGGTAGGAAGAGGAGTCCATATGTATGAAGATTGTGTCTCTAAAATTTTCTCATGTGTTTCCAAGTTCTTGGATGACGAAGATGATGCCAATATCCAATTAAATGCCTGGAATGACAACAAATTATGAAAACCAGGAACAAGTGGAAACTAATCTTGAAAAAACTACGATGACAAACATGAAGTGACAATAGTTGATCCATGACTATCATCAAATAGGAGAGATAAACCCTCATATTGGTTTTCCAAATCTAAAATGTGATACTCCACAAACAAAGAAGCAATTTCTATCAAATAGGAATCCCAATTAGGAAGACTATCACATACTTGTTGTAATGAATCATTGGAAGTACTCAATGAATAATGCATAAAAGATGATTGTGTGATCTTAATTGGAGAAGTAAGAGGTGTGAGAGAAGGCTTTAGATCATCAAGACACTCGAGTTTTGCATCATATTCAAACCACTTTAAGATGTCATCATCATAGGGTATGTTGTCAACATCATCAAGTGGAATGAGGCAATTTGAAGCAAGATCATCTGGGAATGGAGGCTTATGTGGATCTCAAAAAATCTCCCAAACTTTGGTCCAAATTGTGCATGGGCATGAGACATCTGAGAATATCTTATCATAGGTCTCATTGAAGATGCTTGCAATGAAACTAGAACCAATCAATCCTATGATATGATCATTCTTATTACCCCAAACATGTTTCTTATATGTTATTTTTGGCTCAGGAATGAGTCCATAAAGATGTGGCAAATGTTTTAGCCACTTACAATGTGTTATTATGCCTTTTTTCCATGACTCATAATTATCGCTAGTCAAAACTATTACAAAAGGATGAGTTGCATAACCCACGACTACAATAATGATACACTTCTCAAATGATACAATACGAGATCAACATATACAATATAGTTGAAATAAAGTATAATGATCAAAACAACACTTTTCCAACTACCAAAATATCCAAGTACCCTTTAGTAGATCCATTGGGAAAAAATTGAAATCACAATATACTTGGGATAAAAATAGGAAAAAATGAATGGGTGGCTAGATAGAGCTCCTAAATACCTTTCTGACACCGCAATAATCACGAAAATGAGAGATTGTGGCAAAAAATTATGAGCTTGGGAGCCAAAAATGAAGATTTGACTTCAAACAGCAAAAAATGCCACCAAATAGCAATTTTTTTGAAAAATAACTTCACCACTGAAAAATTCAGATTGTCAGCTTTCCAACGATATTTCGTTTCAAAAAATTAGCCTTCGTGGGTGAAATTTATGCCAAAATGAAAAAAACTATTTGTTTGAGCACTTGGTGACTAACCAGGGGCAAAAAAATAAAATCCTTGGGCTAAATTTTTTTGACCCACATAAACCAACGCTTAATAATACTTCAAATATTTCAACCCATGTTTTATATAGTTGAATTTTTCAAATCAAACTTTCCATAAACTATAAAACAAGGTTTTTAATAATATGAAAACTATGAAAGTTGACCGAAATGTGACTATAGTTAGCGGCATAGAATTATGGTTGGCGGTGAAACATTAAAAACAAAGTTTATATTTATAAAACTTGTTGATGAAGAAAGTACTCGTACCATCATGGTTTGAAAAGGCCAAAGAGACCTTGTAATATGCTGACAAAACACTGCACCGACAGATCTGACATAGGGTTAAATGATGTATACTATGTGATGTGACATATGCAAGCTGAATAAATCAAAACTTTATTTTTTAATATTGAAACTACAATTTGATCATGGATTAGATAGACCGTAGGTATACTAACAAGGATTTGATGACATAGATGCCAACATAGGATATCCTTAGAATATTTCATATTAGAATTTTATTCTACCCCAAGAAGAATTGTAAACCCTAAAAAATATCATAAATATTGCTGAGCTCGGAAATTTTAAAAATATTTTGCTCAAAACCATACAAAGGGCCCAAACATTATTTTTTCAATAATTTTTTCTATGAATAAAATATATTGACCTGGGGGCTATACAACCTACCCAAACAATTTTTTTTTCCTTAGAAACAATTTTATCTTGAAAACAAATGAATTTATAGTCAAAATTCATCTAATTGTAAACAATGATTTTAGCACTCTAAATGCTCTCTTGCACTTCTAAAAATTTTCACCTAAAAGGAGAGAGATGGGCCAAAATGCTAGCGTCTACACTCAATATTAATGTAATGAGGGATGAAATGTGTCTAAATGTAATTTCCTAAGTACAATAAACTGAAAAAGAAAGATGATTATTAATGTAAAACCTAAGAAATACAAAGTGTTGGAAAACACAATGTGATATGCAAACATGAGCTAAATGCCCTAGAAATGCAAATAAAACCAATTATAAAGTTGTAAGGCAAAATCTCTACACCTGGAAGTGTGTTGCAGACTTGAAGCAACTTTTGAATTTTAGAAATTTTGATTTTTAAGCCTAACGGGACATTTGTGCCATGTGGGGCAACTTAGTCCACTTTTAGAAAAATTCTGGAAAATTGCACCAGAGCCCGTTTCAGCCAAATGGGTATCCAAATCTACAAAAAATTCCAAAAAATAGGTTTAGTGGGACTAAGTCGCCACTAGTGGCAACTTAGTCCACTTCTGAATTTCTGAAAATTCAGAAGTGGAAACGAAAGCCCTAGGTCTGCAATCTAGTTTCCCACAGGTATTTGATTTTGAAACTCTGATTTTCGGGCCTGAAGGTGAATTTTTGTTGATATTTTGGCTAGGTCAACAAGGAGATGTCTTCAATGAGTCTTCAACCTAATCTTCAATGATCTTCAAACCCTCAAAGTGCCTAAATCTGCAAACACACAAAGAGAGAAGGAGAAAATGTTGATTGTTAGGGCATGGGAGTTTGCCTTGGTCAAACCCCTTTTTAGGAAATTAAACCAAAATGAAGAAACAAAGTAATGAAGCATGAAACAATGGAGTTAGTACCTTTCCATGGTGATAGATCTTGAATTTCTGCAACAATAGTTGAAGAATTTTCCCTTGAATGTCTTAGGAAGCTATCTTGATGTTTTGCAATGATAAAACCCTAGCTTGCTTGACTTGAGAACATAATGAATGATGGATGATGATGTTATGAATTAAGATGAGTTAGGAGATTGAAAAATGAGGGGAAAAACCCTTATTTATACACAATTATGCCTTAATTCCCGAAAATACCTCATCACAGGCCGACCTTAGGTCTTAAAGAATAAAAACCCAAAAGAAATTTGAATTAATTTTGATTTTTGTGCCATATGGGACTAATTCGCCCAAGGTGGTGACTTAGTCCATCTGGGAAATTTTGAGTGGATGTCAGAGATTAAGATGTATTAAATGTTGTTTATCGGGTTCTTCTTCAACAAGACACTTAATTAAGGCTTGTAAGTGCATAAAGGGGCCATTTAAAACATAAGAAAGGTGTAAATATTGATGGAAAGCCTAGGAAAGTGTGAAAGTTTATCACAAGACTTTACAACACTTTGAAATAGGTCTTGGTAAGGTTATTTAGGTGAATTATAACATTATGGTCCTAGAAAGTGTGAAGATGTGTTACAACACCTTACAACACTCTTGCAAGACATCAATAAATGTATTTTATTCAATTTGTAAGGGTTCAAGACCTAGTGTGGATGTGTAAACACCTTACAACACCAAATCAAGGCCTCATTAAGTCCAATTTATCATCAATTATTCCCATATAAAGCAAAGTATACACTTATTGGTGACACACTAGTCAACCTCCTGAGGGAAATGGTGATGTCGATCTGGGCCCAAAGTGCTTGAAAAATCAACGACCTCCTGGATCAACTACTCTTCATACTTTTTCAAACCCTTCATAGATCGGGCAAAACATAACCAAATTTGATGAAACAAGAGGAAAACCTAACTTTCTTTGATGCCCTGGTATTCAACCATGAGGTCCTTGAAACCCCAAAATACATCCACCAAAATCTTCAAGCCAACATGAAACCCTCAAATCTAGGAAGGAATCTGCAACATTGGAGCTTGAATACCATGTGGGAGTTAATGGTGACTCCCCAACACCCCCAAGAACAATTTCTAGACCAAAATAAAATATTAAACTAGTATAGATAATGGGGGATACCAAAGATCTAGATAAACTGTAATGATTCTAATCCTTATGTGTGGATGATTAGATAAATGATGGTAAACTTGTGCTAAGCCCAAGTTTAGGTATGGTTTGAAAGATTATAAATGAAGGTTTAATGGGATATGATCAAATCTTAGGTTCACCTATGTTATGCTAATCAGTTGTGTCTCTATAAGTTTGTTCGGTAAGACTTGAGGTTTGGTAGCAATAAGCCCCCTATTAATAGAGCAATTTCACTAGACTACAAAACAATTACACAATAGTAGAGAACAATTGCATTAGTGATAGATTCAATTATGGGATCCTAAGCTAAAATGGATGATAATTTTGGTTGAAGGACAAAATTGATGATATGGTAATCAAAGGAAATTGTGCCACTTTATGCAATAGATGCAACTATATAAGAAGCAATTACACAACCTTGGGGCACAAATGTGCCACTCTACAACACAAATGCACACTTCTATTCAACAATTGCACCAAGTAGTGTGACAAATGCACCAACTAGGATGTTAATTACATCAAAGGAGGACAAATGTGATAGAGTAGAACAAATGCAACAAGCTAATATTCAATTTAGGACCATACAATGGGTTTGTATTTAGGTCACATGAAATTGCACCTATATGAGGCACAAATGTGTACCAATTTATAGCAAATGCATGTATTTTGCAAAAACTGTGCATAGCTTTACATCAAATGCGTACAAGTTCTCAATAGATGTACACAAGTTTGGAACAAATGCACAAAAGCTTAACCAAATGCAAAATTTTGACCTACAACTGACTTTTCAATGTTTTAGGACTGAGGTGCATGGATTGATAAGCAATTTGTAAGGTTCAATTATGCTATTTTGGCTAGTTGTTGGTGTAAATTGAGTATATTGAGCAAAATTTGACAAGAAAAAAGTTCAAATTATATAGAATATATGACTGACATTAAGGTAATAAGGATGATTTCATGAGTCTTCTTCAACAAGAACATGTTATTTGGTATCACAAGTATGAACAAGAAAACATATCATATTGCACAACCTATTTAGTGATAATGGTTTATTTATTTAATAGAGGCCCGCCATGTTAGAACATTAATACCTCTAATTGAATGGGTAACTAGGGTATGATACTATCATGTACCACCTTACCACTCCTTTCCTTAGAATGGACTAGGTCCAACAAGGAAATTGTCACCTCAACAAGAGTGAACTACATGGTAACTTCGTGCACGATATTGTACGTTGCACTCTACTAAACCAATGATCGATGGTCTTGAAGGCTTCTAAAAAAAAGGTGTTTAGTGGTTTTGAGAATAATGGATCCATCTGTGGATCATGCCCAAGTCGAGTGGGGTCTCCCCTCTTCTCATCACCTATACAAGTCTTGATGGACCAAGGATCTTCAAGCTTGGCTTAAAGGACATTGATCACACAGGTAGATGTACAACTTTCATTTCCCCCCTTTATATACCCCATTGGTAAACATGTTTGAGGTCATCCCTGAGGTGATAAATCCCCAAAAATGCCTCTCTACTAAAATAAATAGTTATGGTGCTATTTTTGTTTCCCAAGATTGTTCATAAGATTCATGAGGGAAGAGCACATTCAAACAACCACACCTTAGGTGAATAAACATATTGCAAACTAATGATGTTTTTGATCTCCATGATCGCATGTAGCGTAAGGAGAGAGCATACACACCATTAGCCTACCACAAACAAAAAAAATCATTTTAGGGTACCCAAATTCAAATATGAGTTCAATTTTAACCTGAATCCAAAATGCAATTTGCCTTGTTAAGTTTTAAACCCAAATTGAAAAATGATCGTTGTCTTGTTCAATTTTAAGAGCACCAAATTGAAAGATGAAAGTCGTCATCTTCAATTTTAAAGCACCAAATTGAAACATGCAAGTTGTAGGTTCAATTTTAGAGCACCAAATCAAAATATGCAAGTTGTAGGTTCACTTTTAGAGCACCAAATCGAAATATGCAAGTTGTAGGTTCAAGTTTAGAGCACAAAATCGAAACTTGAGAATCAATTTTAGAAGACCAAATTGAAGTGTGATAGTTCTTTTGTTCAATTTTAAACACCAAATTCAAAATTTAAAGATTGAAAAACCCTGCAAGAACCCTTGTTAGAAATTTGCTTTATGTCTTCTCCCAATGTTTGCCACAAGTTGTTCACAAATAGATTAGTAACCTTCAACCCTAACAAACAACGATACCAAAGTAACTAAAAAGTGATTACCTTCTCTGTCGGATGTGCCCAAGTTTCTGTCAATTGCGTGCAAGTTTTTGTTAGTTGTGCATAAGTTTTTTGCAATTGTGCACATGTTTCTATCAATTGTGCAACCCTGCACAAAACATAATAATAATTAGAATCAAAGCTAATTAAACTATTTTTAAGGGTTATTTTATCAGTCTAGTATTAGAAAACACCAAAATCAGGGTTATCAATCCAAAATTAAGCACACTTAAGCTTTAAAAACATATAAAAAATAGTAGAATAAAATGTGCCTAGATTAGCTACATATGCGCCAACTTGTGTAGCAATTCAGCCCAAATTCCTTCCAATTGTGCCCAAGTTTATTGCAATTGCTCCCAAGTTTATTGCTATTGCTCCCAAGTTTTTTGCAATTGCTCCCAAGTTTATTGCAATTGTGCCCAGGTTTCTTGCAATTGTACCCAAGTTTCTTGCAATTGCGCAACTCGACAAATGATTGTGTGAAAAAACTTGCAACTTCAATAAATCACTCAAATTCAATTGCAAATTCATGTGACCTATAAATTCAATTGAAAATTCAAAGGATAAACTATAAATAACAAGATTCACAATCAAATATCACAATAATAAAACAAATAAGGTAAATTGATTCAAAGAGAAATGAAAACATTCAAGCATTGAAACACACAATTTACCCTAGCATAACTCCATTGCTCTCCTCTATTCACCTTAGAGAATGGTGTAATTAGTTCTTTTATCTCAAATATGGTATAAGCACAATATCATAAAAGAACCTATGAAATATGAGTATAGTTTTCCTGTTGATCAATGATGAAAAATGAATGATAGGATGGTTTGATTTATAGATGTTTGGTGACACCGGTCGATGGTCAAGATCATATGAGAGACTGAAAAGGATCAAGGTTGGAGGATTCATGAGAGGAATTGATTGATTGTTAACTAACTGCATGGTTTCAATTAACATGATTGATTGGAGTGTTAACTCAAAATGACAATTAGTAGGCTGAATTGATTGCTCAGTGGACTTGAAGTGAGTGGGAGTGAAGTGGATCCGATTAATGAGTGAACTAAATAGATTGATTAGTGGCTGAGAGTAAGTCCCAGTCAACAAATGAGGTGGAATTCACATGAGTTTTTAATACTTAAATAAATTTAATTATTATTTATATGTGCAAGGTTGAATTTAATAAATAAAATAAATGATTTTATTTATTTTGAATAATGTTGAGAGATAAATGGACTAATTAAATAATTAAAATAATTATTTAATTTAAAAGATGAGAAATAAATAATTGAGACTATTACAAATGTCATCATAGTATAATTATTTAATGGTGATAAGAATTCAATCATACAAATGTCATCATAGCGGCAGATCATAGAATGGTTTTATCTAATGTGTGTTTTGCAAGTATATGAGATTCATCATTTAAAGGAATGTGCTTAGATCATACACGCTCCTCAAAACCTATGGGTCGACTTCAAATGAGATTGTAACGCTAGAGGATCATGCCAAATTTATTGGCATGCATGGATTTGGCATTAGTTTGGAGAGTCGAGGTGGTCAAGCTCACCTACTAGTTTGAGGTGTAGAGTAGGAAAAGGTGGTGCAATGGAGTATAAACCATAGAAATTTCAAGTACCCATGAAATTGCAAGCATGGGAGTCCATTTGAAGGTTTTTAATCACATGAATACTTGGATTTGATCTTCAAGGTGTATTGTACGAGGGTAGAAGATTGTGTGTGCACAATACTAGGGATAGAAATTACCAGTCCTCAAGCAAGAAGAGCGTTGTTTCCTTCTAAAAAAAAATCAAGTTCTCTTTGTACCAACATGGATATCAACATTAAGGAGAAGTATTACACAATTGCATTCCTTTAGGCTCATGCCTCTCACCCTCTATTGAATGCTCCTCTAGAGAATTCTTCTCTGATGACTACTCCTTTGGTGCAAGTTGATATAGAGTCTACAAAAGGTCAGGGGAGAATTCAGTTGGTCTTGTGCACATGGAGGAATGAACAATGTTGAATCTTTATTAAGTTTTTATAGTCTCATATGTATACTGTCAATGCAAATCTAGTAATGGTTTGCTTAAAATCTTATCATCTTGCAAAGTTTTTGGCAGGGCTATGAAGTCTATAGGTTTAAAATATTAGCAATTTTTAGTTATTCTTGTCAATGTATTCTACCTATAGTGTCCCTGTTTATCAAAAAGGCAATTAAATGATTTTTTAGGCAATTTTGAATAGACAATGCTAGTCTCCTTGATGACAATATGATACTTGTAATTCCTATTTATAATTTAATATAATATATATATTAGGCATCATGCCTTTTACCTAAAAAAAATGTTAATTATTTAATCAATGTGGGTGAATAGTGGTGAAATGGATATTTTAATTAAATAATTTAAATTTAATTAATTAACTTGGAATTAAGAAGAAATTTGAAATAAAAAAATAAATAATTATAAAAATCATTTAATTATCAGGATGAAGTGAGAATGATGATTAATTTAATCAAATAATGAAATTATTTAATTAAATATTGAAGATGTACTAGTTAGGTCGAATGATAAAAAATGAGTCATTTTGGATGAAAATGTGATAGTCAGAATTAGGTGTCTACAGATGGTACTATGTTCTTAAGGAGAGTATATTAAACACATGCAAACCAAATATAAAAAATGAAGATGTATGTTATCGTTATCTGTTTGTCCTATTTATATGTTGCTCTATGTATGTGTGATGGAAAATAGACAAATACTAACACAATTTACAAAAAATGTATCATACTATGTTCTTATGGACAACGAAAGGAGACTAATTTAAACACAAGTAAGATAGATATTAAAAATGAAGATGTATGATGTTGTGTTCAATTTGCAATTCAAACTTGAGAGATACATACACACTTTCATGACTATAAATACATATATACAAAGAGAGTGTCAAAGTGAAATATTAGATTTAAAACCTGTTGTGCCTATTGAACACATGCCCTGTTTGGAACGGGGACCCCCTCTTTCCTTCACTTTCGTTGGGTCACTTTTTGCCTTTGCCTCATTTTGTGTGCCCCTAGTTTCGAGCTTAAAGTAGTTAGGAGCACTAAAGTCATCATTCTCCAGTTGACCAAATTCATCACCCCAAAATTCCCTAAGTATTTGGCTTTTGCAGAAATACCCCTGTGGGTTTCCCTTGTGTCCTCCGGGCCCCATGGGTCCACAGTTGCAGGTTTCCCTCTGCACTACGCCGCCATCTCTTTGCCATTCGATTGACGACTGACCTTGGACATTTGTCCACATGGTAGGTCCTGCACCCTGTTTTGTCATCACCTCTTGGTTGCTACTCAGTGGTGAGACCCAGAGTCATCTCGCATTGCTCTTCGCCAACCCGTTGATTTCCTGTGTCTCACCTACCTCTTCGGCAACTGTACTTCACATTTAATGCGGGTCATTAAGGACCCTTTTCCTATAAATAGAAGCTTGCACCTATCATTTTCACACCTGCAAGTTCAAATTTTCAAAGAGGAGAAACGACAAATGAAGCTCTTGCACTTGCATTGCACTTACTAGACCAAATTCGGGTTGTCATCGAGTTCCCACGACTTTTCCAGGTATGTCCACATTCAAAGCTGACAAGTGCATGTTTTTAGCGACTAGGGCTTGTAAAATAATGATTAAATCCTCAAAATGAACCGTTAGAACACCCATCGACCATCCCAATAGTTGGTCGCACACAAAAATTCATTTACAGGCACTCTGAATTCCCTTAAAAATCATTCAAACACCCTCAAACAATGTGGAACCCTACTTCTTCAGTGTTGTTCTTCGCATGACATAAACCCCCTTTGTGGCTCGCAATGTCATCGTCTTCACCTTGGTCAAAACACAAACATCAAAAAATTTACTAAAAAAACTTGAGCTTTTTAACCCTTGCGGGTCTGCTTATGCGGATCGCCGTTTGTGGGTGGTCGTCGTCGTTCTGCCATTAGTAAACAACCTACCTTTGCTTGCCTCCCACATTGCGGGCCCCACCAAAGTCACCTCTGCCGAATGCTAAAACGACTAAGTCCTGCCTAGTGTGCAGGTCATTCCCTGTGGGCTGTTGTTTGTAGCTCGCCATCCCGGGGACATCGTTCTTTAGTGGCTAGGCCATCCCTCCTTCCTGTGTTGCGGACCTTGTGACCCTTTTTTCCATTCCAAGTCCACGTAAACATTAAGTTGAAACTCTCATGCACGCCAGTCTCTGCGGGGGTCTGTCTGTGAACCGCCCCACCTCCTCTGCCACTCCTTAGCATCTGAGCTTCCCTGTTTTCCTGCACTGTGGACTCCATCTAGGCCGTCTTCCCCAAGGTCTTCAATGCAAATCCAAGTAAATAATGCCATGTGGACTACCACTTGTGGGTCGTTGCATGCGGACCGCCGTCCCTCCAATGCCGTTCTCAACGATAAACACACGACGACTTCCCAATAGATCCCATTTGTGTGCCTCAAATGATCAAAACATGGGAAACGAACTCATGCCACCCTAACCACTCGTGGGTCCCACATTGTGAAACTCCGCTTGTGGGATTTCGTCTCCTAAAGGCCGCTAACTTAACAACATAGATCCAACATCGTTACACCTAGCGAAATCCACATACCTTGAGCCCGTGCAAGTACAATGACCAATCAAATGACTTCAAGAGCCTTACAACTGATTTCCACACATGCCAAATTGCCTTCTGAAGACTTTGACCGCCAAGGCTTGTATTGCAGAACTTTTGATGTGGGCGAATGTATGTTGGTTTCCATGACCCTAGCGTCGTCCTGCTACCAGCTCTTCCTAACAACCTCCAACCTAGGGAAATCTTCATTCCTAGGCCCACATTCCCGTAAATGGTCCACACAAGCCTCAAATGATGGATATTGATGAATTTTATGATCTTTGGATGATATATTATTGGATCTAACCCTTGTTTTGTAGGATTTAACTAACACTTGCCCCGATTTTTATATTAATGTACTTACTACATCTCTGTATGCAGAATTTATAGAATCTGTTACGGGTCCATCGGGGAAGTCTGCCGAGAAAGAAAAGGGAAAGAAGCCTATGAAGGCACTGAGGGGGAAAGAGGAAAAGGATTAGATGAAGTACCAATTTCACGGAGTGGAGTGCATTTCCAAGATCACTTCCACTTGGGATTTTGTGTCAGACATAAATCTTGGGCATGTGGGCATAGATGAGTTCCAACAAAGGGTAATGATCCACCCTACAACTGAAAATGCACAAAAAATCAGAGCGAGTGGCCTCGCTAAGTCTGTTGGCTTCCCTCCTGCACTCATTGCCCCAGAGTTAGTTATGGTCTATAGGGAATGCTACCACAACAACAGGAAGATCATTGACCATGAAGGAAGAGTATTAGCAAACCTCTCTGCTAAATCTATTGGTAAGACTTTCCACATCCCACATTCGATGTCATCGAGGAAACGAAGAAGGAATGCGCTTACAATATGTGGAAAGTAGACTTGCTGGGATGTAAAAGATTAATCAACCAGCATTGGTTGAAGGAAAAGAGGGGAAATGCTGCCAAAGTGCCCTAGGAACTATTCAAAAGTGATTTTCATGAAGAACACCATGATTTGGTCACACTACTAAGCAGGGTAATGGGCCTTCCTACTGCTGCCTTCTTTGAAGAGTGGATGTTCTACTTCATTGAAGAAATCATCCAAGGCAAGACAAAGTTCCACTAGGCCAAGATCATCGACGATAACATGCATAACTAGCTTATGGCTATGAAGAAAACTTCCAAGTTGTATATGACCTCATATCTGGTGTACCTCCTGGTGGAACAGTTCCTGTACAAATGACTCTTTATCGCAAGCAACCCAAAGGAAAAGAAAGGAGAACTCAAAGTATATGATCGCTACCCTCAATTGCAGTACTAGAACTTCAAGAGAGAATATCGGAGGGTAAATGATGCCTTCATTGCCCACATTGTTAGACTCATAGGAGGAGACTTTGAGAGAAGAGTGTCACACATCGCTAAAGCCTTCATCCAACAATTTGGGTATCTATTCATATAGTTCGCAAAGTTTACATATATCAGAACGAAAGGGTTCTCTGACAGGCCCTACAGGTTGCCACGCTACCCCAACAACCGCATGATCCTGTTGGAGGTCTCTCAACATATACATAATGCCCACACCCTATTGAGCGACAAGCATAGAGCTGGGATTCCATATCCCCTAACTTTTGGGCAAGGAATGTATGCCTGTCCTGCCGCCCAATGCGCGAAGTACTTAGAAAAGGAATTGATGGAGTACAACCTAGACCTCCACACAAGTCAAAGGGGAATGGATCCGTATGGGAAATTGAAGAAATGGGTTGGAAGAAAATATGCTCATCATCCTCGGGTCGAAGATTTTTGGGCTAATTGTGCAGATGATAAGGAAGTGCGAATGAGGCACTACATGAGGATGACGACCTAGTTTGTGAAGTCAATAAATTTGTTCCCCATGCCAGACCAAGTAGTGGAGGAAGATGATAATGTAATTGATGATAGGTTTAATGTTGTGGCCAACTTGCCCCTACTTGTCATAGATTGGAATGAAGACGAGGTCACTGACCTCGATATCTTGACACGACCTATTGAAAATAGGACAAGATAGTGGATAGACACCCAGATTGCTCAACTCAAAGTATAGGGTGCAGTGTTAACATATGGTGAGCTCGAGGATGAGCCCGAAAGCGAAACAGATAGTGGAGTAGCTGCTACCCCAACAGAGGAAGCACCTAGATCCCCTTCAATGACAAGGTCAAAGAAAATAAAAGATGCACCTGAGCAGAAGCCAAAGCACAAGGTGTACTCATGAAAGACTACAAAGGGAGAATCATCTAAGAAAGAAAAAAGAACAGGGGGATTCATGAGTGAAATGCCTATTATAGAGGAGGACACCCAACACGAAGGAGAAGAAACTGAGTGACGACATTCACCACCTACCACCTCCACTCCTATTGCTATTGCCATCATTGCCACTCCTCCACCTACCGCCTCTCAGGCATTGCTTGTCTCATCTCCACCCATCGTGGATATCTTGATTCACCTCACCTCCGCCTCACCAACGGCTCTGGTAATGCTACTAGACTCCTCATCTACTACTCCATTGTCATCTTCCTCGCTTCCTCCTCCATTACCCACTCTCTCTACCCCACTTCATGCAGTAGCCATTGTCACTATGCCTCCCCTTACACTGGCACATGCTTTCATGGTTTACATGCAAAACATGCCTACTAAAGTTTCTGGGGTGATCGTGGACCCCAAGGTATAGGCTTTTATGGCCCAACCCATTGTTGTCCTACCTCTCCCTCCGCCACCTACAGAGCCACCAAAAATGGAAGCTACGATGTAGATCTCCAAGGAGATGAAGAAACGTCATGAGAAACACCAAAGGGAGGTTGTGAAGGATATAGTTGAAGAGCCCGGGGGCTTCTATCAAGATGATTACTTTGAGCACCCCAAAGGTGGGCTAAACATAAACTTGGACAAAATGGCATGTAATGAAGTGGTCGCCTTACAAAAGGATATGAATATCACAAAAACTAGGGAACGCCTATTTCATTGTCAAACTAGGGAACGAACTAAATGGAGCGCACAATATGTACTCCAAGAACCGTTTCACTACAATCTATTGAAAAATAAATACTTGGAAAATTTATCTAGGCTGGTAGGAAGGTAATGCAAAAGTTATCTTAACTCAATCATAATCTAACCAAAGCAGAAATTGTAATAGCTACAATTGAGAGACAAACTATAAACTGGCCTTATGCTGTAGGAACAAACACAAGGATGGATTCCCAATGCTGCAGGAATAGTATAAGACTGAGTTTGTGCTGAAACTTCTAAAATGAAATCTAACTTGAATTAACAAAGGATAAACAACTACGCTCCTACAGATACTTACTAAGTGGGCCCCCTTAGCAAGCATCAACTAATTGACACAGAAGATTGTGCTCAGAACTCCATCAACTTTTATTCATAACGTGAAATCATTTACATTGACTGTTCTGCTTCAAAAAACTAACAAAAACTCTGATTCATATTATAACTCTAACTCTTACATAATCTGCTTCTCTATCTATCTATCTAACTCCTTCTCTCTTTTCTTCTTGTTCACCTGCATAGGAGGAACACTTATTTTTAAAATCAGGAGAACAACTAACTAACTAACTCAACAGAGAAAGACATGGATATAAAATGCATCCCGAAATCAAGGAACAGACTTCATAAATGAGTTATCCGTTCAACCCGATCCAGAGAGAATCTAGCACTCCACTCTTTCCAAATTAAATAT
>VDFB02143495.1:0-47007 GCA_007258455.2 Sequoia sempervirens | reverse complement strand
CTTTAGCAACTTCAAATGACTTAGCAAGTTCGCACTTCACACTCTCAGCAACTTCAGGAAGACTTGGATTTTACAAGTTGGCTGCAACAATTTCACACCTTGAGCAAATAGTCCAACTTCACTTTCAGCAATTAAACTTCTTTAAATTCGCACTTTAGCAACTTCAAATGACTTAGCAAGTTCGCACTTCACACTCTCAGCAACTTCAGAAAGACTTGGATTTTACAAGTTGGCTGCAACAATTTCACACCTTGAGCAAATCGTCCAACTTCACTTTCAGCAATTTGCCAGCACTTGAGACTTTTAAACTCAGCCTTCAACAACTCACTTCAAGTCGTACCTCCTCAGCTTCAGCAAAAACAAATTTCTTCAACAATTGTAGCTCAGTAACTCACTGCAACTTCAAACTTCTCAGAGCCAAATCGAACTTCTTCAGCTGTGAAAAGGATGAATGAACTTTCAACTCTTATAGCAAAATCGAATTCTAGAAGGAGGCTAAGTTTAGCCAGTGCATTAAATTTCCACTACTTCCAGCAAGAATTCGAATTTCCCTCCTTTGCCAATTTCAACACTTGTCTCCTGGTGCCTAGAATCTTGACATTCTAGAACTTCAACTTTGACTGGAGTATTTAGCATTTTAATTCATTTTTGAAAATATTTGCTTTAAATTCACTCTTTGATAATTTTCACTTCGAATTCATTCTTTAAGAAATTTAATTTCACTAGCCGGAGCTCTGTCATTTAAATTTATCCTGACGTTCTGGAAGATTTATCCCACGAAGAACTTGATGGAATTCATCTAGGCAATTCATTTCGATTTCATTGTCTGAAGCATTTTTCCTTTGAAAACACATTTTATTCAATTTGCCTTAGAAAATTTTAAATTTTCCTTAGGAAAATTCATTATTCGAGTGCCAATTAAAATCTCCATCTCGAAAGCCTCGGCGAAGTGCAGAAGACTCTAAAATCCATTCCTTGTCGACAGTCTTTAATACCCAGAAGAAAATTTTCTTCAGAACTTGTCAAATTCATGGGTATACAACGAACGGGTTCATTTAATTTTCTTGAATTTTGAACCTTAGAAAATAATTTCTCATGAAATTTATTCTATTTCTTCATCCCTGTGAGTGCTTTGTTGCTTTGACTTGAAATTTTTTTATCAATCTTGTGAAGCTGACATCCTCCGATTTCTCCACTGGCAATTTTACTCATGTCTCAACCAATTTCATCACTTCATCAGACTTAGGCGTTTTTCCTAAGGAAGAGCATTTTGTGCCTTAGAAAATTTTAAATCACTTAGCATTTTGAATTTTTGCCTTAGGAAAATTTTCAATTTCATCTTCAATTATTCTACCTGTGGTGAGGAAAATTTCATTAACTCCCTTAGAAAATTTGTCTTGAAAGCACATATCATGGAGGATATTTAATTTCAACGCCCAACATGTTTTATTCACATCACCCCATAGGCTTAATATTCCCAACGCCTTAGCAATATTTATCTCCCCCTTTACCTTACCTTGGCGCACTTTACACATGTAGGAAGATATTTTTAACTTCAACGCCTAGCATTATTCACTTATCAACCTTACCTTGTTGAACACTTTCACCCCACACTAACTCTTTACATGGCACATATCACATGTCATGAAGGATGGAATATTCAACGCCATCCTTGACCTTTTCTTCTTCTTGGCGCATTTGATAGGGTGAGAGGGATTTTAACTTTCAACGCCTAACGTGTGACCCTTGAGCTCCCTTGTTTTTGTCCTTACATGCCCTCATTTGGGCGCATTTTAGCATGTGTGGAGGATGAAACTCCCAACGCCTTTGCTTTGACTTGTCTTTGACTTCCTTGCTAATCTTGGGCGCATTTTAGCATGTGAGGAGGATGGGCGCATTTTGCCTATGGTGAAGGTTAAAACCTTTGACTCTTTGACTTTCTTGCATGCCATCACCTTGAGGTTCTTAACATGGGCGCATTTAGGGGTATGAGGTGGATATCCTCTTTACTTAGAATTTTTTTTTTATCCTTTTGCTTGTGAGGGTGCATTTTGATGGGTGAGGAGGATGAAACTTCATACTTAAAAACTTTTTCAAACCCTTTGCTTTGTGAGGAGGGCGCATTTGGAGGCATGGGCAGGATATTCAACACTTAGAATATTTTCCACATCTTCATTCTTCTTAAGGGCGCATTTTACCCCTGGAGGCGGATGAAATACTTAGAATGCTTTTCATGCTTGGCTTGCTCTCTAGCTGAAGTGGGTGCATTCTCAAGGTGGTGAAGGATGAATTTTCAACACTTAGCCACTTTTCTTTTCTTCTGCCAGTTTCTCCACGTCCTGCTATTTATAGTAAGTCCTCTGATTTCCACACTTCTGAAGCTCGGATCGATTTGAAATTTTGAACACTGGACCCTCATGACCTTGTCAACCTGTTCATACTGTTATCCTGAGCAGACCTGCTATTTTTAGCCCATTTCTGAAGGCGGTTTACTATTTATAGTAACGGCCTGCTTCTGAGACCTCCACAACTCCGTTTGACTTGAAATTCGAATGACGTGCTCCTCATTGGGTGACCTGCCCATTAATACTGGCGCCTGCTGCTGACTTACTATTTTTAGCCAGTTTCTGGAATGCCTTACTATTTATAGTAAGTGCTCCGTTTGCCTTCAAATTTTACTGGTGGATAGCTTGAAAGATACTAATTGCGGTGGGATACACCGGTTTTCGGAAATTCTGACTTTTTACCCTTCATTTTGGGTCCTGAAGCTGGAAACCCTAATTTGACTTGTATGCATATCAAACGACCTCCATTTGACCTAGTTTTTGTTACACTTCGCCCTGTTTGTGGTTCTGATGCGCTGGGAGAGAGCTGTCGGAATGTACCTGCTAAAAATAGTAAGTCACTAAATACTGATCACCTTGCTTTGCATGTCACATCACTGCGTTGCTCTTGAAAAACCCACAAAGAATCACCTGACATGCAAACCCTAAAAATAGCCTCTGAAGGCTGAACTCTGAAAATCATTATCTCACTTTGCATGTTATACCATCGCGAAGGTCTCAGAAAACCCAGAAGGAATCCTCAGACATGCATTGAAGAATTCTGCATATAAACCTTGAAATCTGCTCTGGAAGTTGAACTGCTAAAAATAGCAAGTTGTCTGTTCTGGCTCAAAATTTGCAGACGAGCAGCTTGATGTGCTTTGAATGCAGTGTGACTGTCGAAACTTTAAGAATGTTGAGAAAATGCTCAGAATGGAACACTTACTAAAAATAGTAAGTTGCCAGAATCTGATGAAACTTCAGTGGAAACTTGCTAGAAGCATACTGACTGCAATGTTAATCTCAATCTTCAATTTATTTACTTCATTTGACCACAAATTGACCAAAAAGATAGAAACCCTAATTTTCAGACTTGGCCAAAATTTCACGTTTAAGCTCGATGACGGACACATCCCCGAAAGGCAGACAGCAGAAAAGAAACAGAGAGAAAGAGAGACAAAAACAAAGCCCAAAAGACCAGAATGGAGCAAAAATTAGGGGTCCCCATCTTGAATGGGGCAATGTGTGAAAAGGTCACAACAGGAAGGATATTACCAACATTCTTGCGAAGTTGATAATATTGGTGACCACCCGTCGGTAGTCAATCGGTTCTACTGAATGGGCGTCATAGGATTTCACCTTGTACGCCAGCTATTCTTTCCAAGCAAAGAGATGTTGCTTGTTTTCCTCAGAGTAGACTGATTGATATGCCAATTGCAAGTTTGCAATTGTGGTCTCGTCTTCTAGCCTCTTTTATGCAATTCTTTGTTCTTATTGCTGAATCTCTGCACGAAGTTGTGCTCTATCTTGTAACTGGTATAGATTTGCTAGTATACATCTCCCTCTGAGAACAATCTCCTCTACTTGATCTCTCAAGTGTTTTCTGTATGTTATTAGTTGTTGATGATTTTGTTTTGCGGGAAGATCCAGCAATTTTGCTGGTAAGGTCGAGACGTTCGGGGTGCCATGCATCAAGATGGAAATGTATGACCTCAATTGCTGGTTCTCAGTCTTTAAGGCTGCTTTGTCTTTTCCATACTTGGCCATCCTTTCTTGTGCGCTCACCGAGGCAATTTCAAGAAGGTTTGCCTCCACCTGTTGTGTGGTCTTTCCGAGGTTAAGTTTAGACAATGTGAAGTCTTCTACTTGTACCTCATGTATGCTTTTATCTGTTGGTGGGGCAACAGTCTCTATGATGACTTCACAATCTGCATTCCTTTCCACGTGAACTTGCTTCTTCAACTTCTTCACTGGTATGTCTTGTGGGACATGGTTGAATTCAATGAAGTCAAGTTCATAGGAGGGTCTTTCCCTCTTCTTGCCTAGGAAGCCCTCAATCCAGATAGAATCTCCGCTAGCTTCGCTAGGAGGAATATGGGGCCCTTCAATTCTCGATGTGTGAGACTGTGTTGGAGTGACGTCTCTCGATGGCGAGTGCAAGTCAATGAGGACTTGCGACTGCTGTGATGGTGGTGATGTATGCAGCTCTATTTCCATAACAGGCACCGTTTCTGCTGCTGCTGCTTCTTCTGTTGTTGGCTCTACCTTTGGCTCTTCAATAACTACTACTTCTATTATTGGCTCTTTAGCAACTATTGCTACTGGCTCTGGGGCAGTAGTCTCTATTACTGGCTCTGCGGCAGCAATACCCATGAGTACTTCAGGACTGTGTGTGGCTGTCTCCACATGTGTCCCCTGTGTTCTTGGCCTTGTATGCTTCGACATCCTTATTCCTTGGGGAGGATTGCAACACTGTTTTTGCCTAGGCTTCTTTCTTGACGTGGAAGGTGGTGTAGACTGAACTAGTGGCGGCTCTGTTTTGTGAGGTACCACCTTCCTTGATTTCTTGATGTCGAGGTAGAGTTGGCTGTTTCTAACAACTCTACTCATCCTCTCCTCTATAGATGGGTTTCCCTTTGCATACCAATCTACTCTTGGGAGTGGTTGTGAGTCAACTGAATCTACGAAGAATGAGGGGAGAATGACTTCCCCTTCATTGTTAGATAAGCACTCGATGTTTTCTGACATAAAGTTAGCAATTTGCGAGAGTCTGAACCTGCTATAGTTCCTTCTCCGCACTTCATACTCATCTTGACAATTGACCCAATAATCTTCCATAGAAGATTTATGTGACGAGCGTTGCTCGAGGTGTGTATGAGGTACTTGAGCTTAAGCTCACTGTTTCCTGGCTCATCATCTTGGCATCTGCCGCTAACCTGCATCTATAGAGTCGCATCCCAACGGGAAAGTTTACAGCTGTCTTCTTCTTCAATAGCAAGTAAATGTGAACTTCGGATAATTGCCTTAGGAATTCCATGAAGACTACCCTATTTGAATGGTACCGTGGCATCATGGCGGGGTGACCAATGTAGCCATACACACGTATGTAGGAGAATGTAGGGAATTGGATGAACCAATCTGCCCAAGCCGCCATTCCCTCTTTGGTTGTTTGTGAAATACGTACATGCATTTCATGGTCTAGATCTTGTACGGTGTGCATGATGAAGTGATCACTTGTTCTTTCGAAGTGTCGCTCTGCTTGAGGAAACTCAAGACGTGTAAAGTGCTCATGATCCTTCTGCACACCTAAGGTTCCCACATTGTTTAATATCGTGAACTCACCTTGGAAGGCAATTAGGTATACCAGGTAAGAACATAGGTGGAACCTATGAGCTTCTAGAAACCCGATAATCTGTTGGTGGAGCGTATCACTGATCAAAGTGGCCTAGTTGTAATGTTCCCTCTTGCTGATGATTTTTGCAATGACATAATACATCCACAACTGGAATTGATTGCCATCTTCCTATCCAGTGATTTTGTTGAGTAGAGTGATTAACATTGCATACTCATCTTTGCATTCTTCTCGTCCAACCAACTTAGGCAAGTTAACCTTTGTCACTTTCAACCATTTTTTTGCCATTATCCCTTGGCATTTGCTCTTGGCTGCCTCGAATGCCTTTTCGCATTCTGTCACTGTTATGACGCTGCTGTTAGGACATGGTGGAATATCAAAACACTTTTCTATATCCTTGGGCTTTAGACTGCAAATTACCCTCCCATCCTGTAATGTCCCCTTCCAGTTGAAATCTCTCAGTTCTTGAGATTAGCCTATTATGTGACCCTCGTAGGCTGATAGGGTGGATAGAGGGTCTTGTTGAGGCATGGCTTGGCTTCAGTTATCAGAGTCATCCAGTTTGGCTTTCGTTCGGGGTCTTTTGGACATCATTTGTTTGACTTACTATTTTTAGTAAGTGGAGACACTCAGCGGAGCACCCCTGCTATTTTTAGCAGTATGGTCTGGTCATATGCAGATTTAGTCACTTATCATCCGGCTTCAGACGGTTCGTCAATTGGACTTATATTGAGAGAGATATTAATATTTATTTTCCAAAATAAATATTAATTAAGTTGAAGCTTATATTATAAAGTTATAATATAATTTAATATTATAACTTAAGTGACTTTTTGAAGGGGGTCGACCATCATGAAGAAGGGGCCATTTTTAATTAATGATTATAATTAAAAAGGCGTCCAAACTATTGAAAGATTAAAAGTGAAGTTTCAAGTTTTATTTAAATGATGCTTTTTGAAGGAAATCAACCCAACTGAGAAGATATAAGTTTTCTTTGAGAAAACTTCATTCATTATGTTATGAAAATCGATTTTAGCCAATTCTTCCTTCAAAGAACGAAGCCAAGGGTTTCTGTTGTCTTTTGCATTGGAGAACAAGCCATCTTCAGTGTCTGCAGTTCAGAGGCTGTGAAATATCAGCTGATTTATTGCCTATCAGTGAAATAGCTTCATCCAGAAGTTATTACAAAGCATATTGAGAAGTTGTCATTTAGGGTTTGATTAATATTCATCTAGAGACAGTGTTCTTTCTTTGAGCGGCTGGTTGATTTACATCGGGCATCAGTTCCTAGGTGGTACGGATTTATACTTGCTGGTTTAGGGCCGTACTATTCAGCCTTGAGGCCGCACTTCTTCTACAGGCTTGGACGCCTTGCTTTTTTGGTCTCTGCCTTCACCAAATGGGACGCCTTGCACTCTGAGTCAATTTGCATAGTTTTTGAGGCAGGAGAAATGTCATTTGATGCTGGCCGTACTAAATCTTCATCATTCTGGGGTGGCTGCAATAAAAAAATCTTCATCGGAAGTTGCTCTTCATACATCAACTTCATCAACAATGACTGCCTCTATAGAGAACATACATGATAATCTGGAGAATGTTTTTGATGCTAATCCGATGTATCCAATGACATCACAAATGACACTTCCTGAAATAGATACATCAGCTGCAAGTTTTGATTTTTTCATGGCTAATGCTGATCACAATACGCCATCCAGTCAAACTTTTGTTGCAATTCAAACTGAGACATCTCCAAGAGTAACAACTATGGCGCATAATGAATCTGTTTCTGCACAAACCACGGTTGTTGTTTCAAATACAGATACATTGGATCTTCCTCCATGGTTGAGTTCAGTCACTCTAAAGAGAAAGAAACGGGCAATCTCCCCAGATGTGTTTGATTTCCAGTAGTTGAAAAGATCAAAGCCAAAAGTTGCAAAGAAGGCTAAAACGGTTTCACGGGTAGTTGTGGATAGCAACAGAATAAAATATGCAGAAATAGCTGAACCCCTTGCAGACAAGTCACCAGAAGAGATGCAAGTATCTGATTATAAATTCACCAGAGTGGATTTAGGCAAGCAAACACATGCTAGTATGATGCAAGATGCTCAAAATTTAGTAACTATTTTGACACATAGTTATAATGAACTTTTGGCAAAGAAAGAAAGGCTGAAAGAGGAGAATGTACAACTTGTTTTGGTAATTCAAAAGATTACCAACTCTTCAGAGCAAGTTAATCCATTAACTTCTTTCACCTCTGAAGAATCAGTCAAGCAACTGGAGAAAATTGCACAAAACGCCAAAACAGTCGATTCTTGGGCAGCACAACTGATTGATCAAAGCATACCAGTAATTGAAAAGACATTACAAATTTTGAATAATGTCAGAATAGCAAGAGTAAAAATGAATCAGACTTTGGAAGCTTTCAAGCAAAGTTTGGATTCACTTGAAAAAGATTTGAAAATTTGGCATGAAATGGATCAAGTCAAGCTAGAAATTCTATGCAGCAATTCAATCCTACCAAACAGAGAAAAATACATGGAATTTGAAGAACTCATGACAAATAAGTCATTGGTTATTCAAGATCTCATCAAAGATATTCAAGCTACACTTGAAATGAGTGATGAAGTTCAGCAAGACATCCTTTCTAGCTTTGAGAAAATCCCTTGCAACTAATGTGGTTACTACAGAAATGGCAACAAATCTTCGTCAAGAGCTAGAATCAGAGCAATTTACCATGGATTCAATTCACAAGTTTGTTAATCATCGAATGATCCTTGATAAGATGCAAACTGTTTATGAAGAGCATAGAGAAGCAACAATAAGATATTTTGATGTAATCTTGAAGACTGTTGTGGTTGCCAAGAACACACTAGGCCCCGATCCAAATGAGTTGCAGGAAATTATCAGCAAATTTCAGTCTTTCAAAGCTAGGACTGAAATGGAATAAAAATCTTTTATCTTTATGTATTTTGTTTTCGAAAAACTACATGTAAAAACAAATTTTGTAATTGCAAGTGTTTCTTTCACTTGCAGTTTTGTAAATTGTAATTACATGTAATCTAATTACAAGTCAAGATAATTTAGGGCTGTAATTTAGAATAAGTCAATTGCAAGTAGTTGGTGGTTGAGAGAATTTCTCAAATTAGTTGGGATCCTCCCACCTTTTTCTCATGACCTCTCTCCTATAAATACTTGAGAGGATCCTTTGTAATTAGTATCTTTTTGGCAAGCAAGAAAATTCTGCAGAAATTTCTACTCATAAAGACTTTGAGCTTTATAGTTATAAGTTGTTCCTTTTCAAATAATATCAAAGAGTTACAGATTTCAGACTTTGTGTTGAAGTCCTACTTTGCATCCATTGTGTTCTTATGTCATTTTGGAGCACTACTTTGTGATTATTTGGAGATTGTGGAAGATTGCTAGGGAGAGCTTCAATTGAAATATTTTCAGACTTTGTGCTGTGAATGTTGAAGATTGAATTCATAATTTAGAAGTTAAGAAGAATTGCAAGTCTTTGCGCTCGTAACGATTCCCATTCATAGTAGTTAATAGATACATCATACTTGCAGACTTTGTGCTGTTTTATGCTATGTATTATCATTAGAATTATCTTTTAAAAGGGTAGATAGGATTGCAGATTTTCAAGACTTTGTGCTTGAAATTGCTTTCCCGTCCCAAAGGAAGTGACGGAAGTCTTTGAGCTTTCAGGAAACTTCATTTCCTTTCTCTTGATTTTATTACAAGTTGTTGTTAAAGTTTATTTAAAAGTTCATATTACTTTTCTGCGAAGAGAAAAGAGTTTAATCTCTCCTGAAACAAGAGGAAAGATTACCGTTCCACCCATATTTGTTTTTAGTTAGTTAGATAGGGGGAGCCTTCCCTTAATTAGGAGAGTTTTAACTCACACACTGTGGCTGAAACCACCATTTTGCTAACCTTTACAAGTTTGCAAAATATTCAACCAACAGTTCCAATATACAATGAGTGCTAAATATGTTTAGATGATGAAATTATGTCTAAATCTGTCTCAAGAAACTTTCCAAACAGCAGAAAACAGAGTTTTCACTAATTCCATTATATCTATAACTGTTTGATAAAATGTTGGAGCATTAAAATGGTGAAGAGTATCAACAAATTGGTGTAGAAATTGGACCAGATCTTTACAATAAACACAAAATCTGAAAGCAAACTCTGAAAATTGTTAAACATTCAGCACCAAAGGTAACCCTTGAATGGAATCACACAAAAGGAGATGAGGGTTTTTGTCCTCATATCCAAATCCTTGCAGTGCATAGAAAATCCTAGGATGGAATTTCCCAAATTATAGGAGGGTTTTCCTCCTTGAATCCTTTGGCCAGGAGGTCTTTCATCCTTTAGCAGAAAAGAACTCTTGTTCATTCTCCAAGAAATAGAAAGTGATAAAATGAGTATCTAACTCTTTTTTTGAGACAAAACCTCATTTTATAACTTTTCGAGGGAATATAATATTGATTTGTGTTTTTTCTTTTATTTATCTCTTCAAAGTTATAAAATAATAAAGTATCTTTTTTCAACACAGTTTTAGGACCTTGGTGCAGGAGCACCATGTTCAACATTTTCTTATATTCCAAAATAGAATTCTACAGATAGAAAGGAAAAGAAACCAACCTCTTATATTGAAAGTGATTGAGAAGCACAGTATGAGTATAATGATTTGAACCTGCCCTCTAAAGTAGCATACCTCATAACATAGAGAGCCACCTCATCCTAAGGAGGCTTCACAGAGTTCCTAGCATAGCCTGAATGCAATTATTTAAGCTCTACCCCAGGCTTCAAGAAGAAATTGATAGCTTCATCCCCAACCCTCTTGTCTTTATAGACTTTAGTGTCAGATGCCACCAACCTAGAAACTTCACCCAAAAGCTCTTCATTCACAACAAAATCCAGGTTTTACATCCAAACTCTTCTGTTCACCCAACACTTTGCAAACTCAAAAACAAGATCCATGTTGTGCCAATTTAATTTCTCCATAATTGGAGTAAAGCCACTGTTCTGTACAACATTCCAAACTCTTGCATCTTGTCTTATGTTGTTGCAGCTTATGGGCTCAATTCTATTTCTATCACCCTCCATCATTTTCAGATTACCCTACACAATCTGCAAATTGGTATTGATAGAAAATTCCTCCCTCAAACTCTCTAGAAACAAAGTACTAGCCAGGAAAGAGGAACGATTACAAATCATTAGAGCTTCCTCCCTTTGCGTCACATGAACTTTAACTATGGCTGATATCATCCGCCAATACCTTAGCCAAATCAGCCAGGAAATTATTAGGAGACCAAGTTGAAGTCCCTTCATGAGTTACACCCCAATTTTCTAAAAATCTGCCACCTTATTGGCTTCCCCAAAAATATGGGAGATTTTAACATTAGAAAGACTATCAATAAAAGAATGGGATTGATGTTATTGTTATTTCATCTAGCTGATTTGTTTTGTTCTTGAACTTGGCCTGAAGGCCTATGACATGTTTAATCTTTACCATCTGATGTAACCAAGCTTTGATCAATGCCTACAACTAAACATTCACAGAATAAAAGATGACTTTCTAGAGTAGAGCAAACTTATTTGTACATTTAAACTAGATGTATATCCTCGCAGTTTAGGTTTGCTTTCATGTTCATATTTTTGTGTGTACCTTCTCTATGTATTATATAAAATGGAGACTATTTTGCATTGCATACAGCCTGCATGGACTTGTATTAAAGTATATTATGTCACAGCTTTTATTGACAGTTTCTTTCAGCTTTTCTGAAAGACTTTAGTAAATTTTGATTTATTCTTTTTCTTTTCTTTATAATCTCTATTGGCTTATAGTAGATTGGAGTACTAGTACATTGAGCAAAGAGTATGAATCAAAAGGCGAGGGTTACAAATTTAATAGAGAGGATATTCAAATGGCATCCATGAATTTTCCAGAAAATGTTAAATTAAATAATAAGCCACACCATAATGGAGTGTGCAAAATGGCGAGCCTGAGGAATAATGTAAATGGTATAGCTACCGATCTGGATTGTTTATCATCAAGTACCTTCAACCCACATTTTACAACAAATTTTGGAACAGAAAATGGTGACGATATCTGGGATAGTTTCAGGTTGGAATTTCTAGATTGGACTTTTTTTTGTGTAATATTTTCCAGAAATAATTTTAAATGCTCGACTCTGAACTATCCTTTCTTCAATGTTAGTCTATGCTTGACATGGTGGATGTCATGGATTTCAGAATTGATGAAACTCTTTCAACTGGCATAGGAAACAATTCTTGGCTGCATGATATTCCTGGTTTGTGATGAAATAATTTAGTTTTTGTTTCGATTTTAAACATTCTCTTATCTCTTTGTAACCATTCTCACCAATTCATATTAATTTGTATATCTTTGCAGTGGAAAGGAACTGGTCACAATTTGACAACATGCCAAGGCGTTTGGCTGACTTTGTGTCTCTAAGAACAGAAAATTATAGTGGAAAAGATTTTATTGATGATGGGTTGGAGATCAATGGCTGCAGCACAATATCACCATACTCACCAAATTTCCAAAAACAAAGGCTTTGTGAAATGCAAGACGATATTATTCTAGAACAGTTTGACATTGACAGTTCTAGGGCTATGTCCGGAGACTCCCAAACCAGTCCTTATCTGGAAGAAGTTTCTGTTATGCTCAAAAAATCAGATTTAAGTATGATGAAAAGCCATTCACAAACAAAAAAGAAAGTAACCATGAACATAATGAGTGAGTTGATGAATGATAAAAGGGCTCCTATGGTTTCATCCTCATTTAACTCCAGATGCAGCTATGATGAAACTTTTCAATCAAAATTCCCCACCACTTTGAAGCCTGAAAGCAAAAAATCCAAGTCAAATGTCTTGGGAAAATTGGAGCTTGGAAAGGAAGGGACTAAAAGAATTTCTTCTCCTCTCTATTTTTCGGAAAGGGAGGAAAAGATAAAGTATTTAGCAATTCCTCAAAATGAAGATCAAAACAATTTTATTAAAAATTTGGACAATGGGATCAAACTAAACACAATCTTTAGCAGCAAAGATGTAGACAAAAATTTCATTTCAGCTGATCAAGACGAATGTAAAGACTCACAGAGAATGACATCTCAGGGTTCTGAAGAAAGATCAATAGATTCTAAACACAAATCACGTAGCTTGCAGATAGAATCTTCATTTACACGTGTTAATGGCCAAGAGATCATCCAGCCCAGGGTAACTCAAAATCATATAGATGAAGTTCATCATCTGGATCTAGAAGAAGCTCAAACCAAACAAAAGGAAACACAAAAGGTCCATGTCTTCCATGAATATGAACACCTAACAATGTGTTCTAAAGAACAACCCGATGCAAAGCCTGAAAGAATGGAAGATTACAAAACTCAAGGGTAAGTTCATTTACACCTATTACAGGATTGACCTTTCAAGATTCAGCTAGATTGATGTTTAAACGTCTAACTTTTATACTATACAAACAGCCTCAACTTTATAGTTCTAATCTATATCTTTGACTGTTATGTTTATTCTCTTTTGCCAGGCATTCCAAAGAAGGGTATCCATACAAGCGATCTCAAATTAACATCTCAAGTTTGCCAGGTTTATTCTCAATGGAACAATTTGGGTTATTTGCAGCATCCTAAACTTGTATTTGACACTTTATATATAATAATAGATACATCTAAAATTTGTATCAGAGATTCAAGGTAGCTTCCATGGGGCAAAACAAATTGAAAAGGCACTAATATTTGTATTACACTATTGCAGTGATGAATCGAAACAAGATTGAGCCTCAAGAAAACAAGTCAATGATGGATGATACGGTTTCCATGGAGTACCAGGCCATGCTTGAGAGTTATATTTTGCAACTTTGCTGCATGAATAAAGCATTACAACAAACAATGGATGAGGAAATCTGTAATAAAAGGAAATAAATTGAATAAACTCCAAACCTCCTGCATTTCATATTTCAGAATTATATCTTCCTTTGATTTGCCAAATATTCATACCAGCTTTTCTGTTGAAATATAATTCATGGTTGTAATGGTGTCAATAGAGGTCAATCTTATTGAAGGATTGCTTCTAAGACATTCTTTTAGTTCCATTATCCTTGTCAGTGCACAATATTAGTGTCTCCTATCTGGCAGATTGGCATTTGAAATTCAAACTGTTTCTTCAGTTTATCCACCATGAGCCATATGAGATTTAAGTCTCATAATTCACCTTACTCTGAAAATAAACTCACGCTAAAATTGCATCTCATGAAAAAAAAAATTGCTTGGTAAACAATAGTATTCTATTAATAGGGACAATCAATTATATGATAAAAGAAAGTTATCTGCAAAGAATACATTGTATCAAATAAAAAATGACAAATTACCGAAAAAATTATAAAAAACCGTTGAAACCTTAAATTTTGAGTCAAACCCTTGCCTGAAAATCTCTTATAAAACATGAATATGAACCATCAAAATAATTGTAGAAAGAAATTTTATCTTAGGATATAATCCATGTAACATATCGGATACATAATAGAAATAGCATATTAGATAAACTTAGCTGTTAGCTATACCTGTTTTCTGTTCAGGTTAGCTTAATAATAGGCAATTCATTATGTCTAAATCAGCCGTTGGTTTGTGTTTTGTGTTTTTATTATTAGGATGTCAGTTTTATATATAGCTCCATTTTCCCAATGTTTTTGTACTGCCCCTTTGTAGCCTTGGTTGTCGAAGCTTCTTGCTCTAATATGGTATTAGAACTGGATTCTAAAGTTGTTAGATCAGCAGATTTGGGGTAAAGTGGTGCTTCCAAATCCCATAGGTGTCAATGGGATGACTGAATTCTCCAAGTGAAAATCGATCTGCATGTAGAAAACATGCATACAACATAGGGACAAAACTTATTATTCTTAGTAATAGTTTTGAGAATTGTGGCATTAGCTGAAGTCAAATCTGTGTTGGATGAATGAATGAAGACTTTTAATAACGTTTTTGAGGCCAAACAGCTTATGGGACCCTCGGGTCACCAACAGAACATAACACCACAACAACTCGGGACAAACAAACCAACCCAGCAATTACTTGAGCTCCCTTTCCTTTTGGATCTTAGATCTTCTACTATGCATTTTAATCAAGTAATCAACACTTTTTGTTATTTTCCCAACTTCAAATAGGTTGCACAAGGTGTCCACATTTAAAATCTCGATATAATGGCTCGAATATCCATGTAAGTTAGACATTCCATGATGTAGTGGTATTTTGTCTCCACTAGCTCTAAAGTACAAAACCTACATATCCTATTTGTCCACTCTTCTTTAGGCGTCGTCCACCTTCTAGTTTCACATCTAAGTTGGTGAGAACTAGTTCTTAGTTCAACTATTAGCATTTTCTTTTTCCATTTTATTTTTGTTCCTATATAATTCTTGAGTATGGTCATATGAAGGATTAAAGTACTTGATGTAATATTCTCTTTTCCTTGATAGCTCCCTTGCCCACATGCTTTCTTTGACCTTTTCTTGCACGTACCTTTTGATTGTGATGTTATTTGGACAGTCTTTTATGTTGATACCCCATTTATTCATCCACTTGTTACTTTGTTTCATCCATGTGCTCTTCCTTCTCTTCTGTTGTCATTTTGGGCCAGTGGGACATCTCCATGTTCTCTAGCCTCTTTAAATAACTTAGTAATTGAATCATAGCTGATGAATCCACAAGTAAGGCCCCAACTTCAGCTAGCAAAATCTCGTAGGGAACTAACGATTTTATTTTGACGTTACTTGTGATTATATGCCTTTGTAATCTTTTTATTTGTCTCCATTTCATTGTTAAAGTATTGCTACCCCAAATTTGACACCTATATAGAACCATCGACACCACTAACAACCCAAAGAGTTTTCTTAGTTTTCCAGTCCTATAATTTAGCTCTCCTACATCTATTTTGCAATGAGTATAAAGTTTTCCATCCACCTTGTATCCTTTTTGCTCTACATGCCTCCTAGCCAAGTTTATTGTGAAAATCAAGGCCAAGGTATTTATAATAGTTAACCACTTGTAAGGGATTGCCTTTGAAGACAAATTTCATATCTTCCTTCTTTCTCTTCAAGGTAAATATCATAACCTTAGTTTTGTTGGTGTTCACCTACATCCCAACCTCTTGGCAAAATAACTCTAGAGCTTTCAAGTGATCCTTCAAATTGTGTGTTGTTTTTGCCATTAGGATAAGACCATCAACATATAGAAGCAACTTTATTACATAATTGGTCAAGTGAACTCCCCCACCACCAAATTTGTCTATCCACTCCTCTAATTTGTCAATATACAACCCAAATAACATAGGTGAAAGTGGGAAACTTGTTTGACCCTAATGTCACTTCCAAAACATTTTGGCATACCTTGCTTGGTTATGATTTTGGCTTGGACATGATCATGCAACCTATAAACAACAACCTTATACTTTTTTGGAATTCCCAACTCTTCCATTCTAAACAATAATTTGCTTCTAGGGACAGTGTCAAACACTTTCTTGAATTCCATGAAGCAACAAAAGACCTCTCTTCCTTGCCTATCCCAAACCTTCTCAATCAAGTGTCTAAGGGTAATGCAATGATCAATGGTAGAGTGTTTTGGTCTAAAGCTCGCTTACCCTTTTGCCCTCTTTCATTCTTTTTCAGCCCAAATGCTAATTCAACACTCTACCATGCTCCCAAAGAGTTTTCCGAAGAGTAGGTTAATCATTATAGTGCGATAATTTGAGGGATTGTTGATATCTCCACTTTTGTTCAAGGGGATGACGACACTAGTCGTCGAATTTTTCGAAAAACCATTTTGAATAACCCCATTGAATATTCTTTTGATGTGTGGTGTGAGGGCTTCCACACCCCATTTTATATATTTTGATTGTAAGTCATTTGTCTTGTGCTTTGCCCATTGCAAGCCTTTTAATTCCTTCTTTGATGTCTTTTGTGGGGAAGATATTAGCCCTCAAATTGATCGTAGGAGGGATGTCTTTATCTTGCACTCTCATACAACAGTTTTGCATATTCCAACCATTATGAATCTGTGATATTGTTTATTTTGATTGTGTTTTTCTTTTGTAATTCTTTCCAAAACCCTCTCGGGTTGTGTCTACCAATAAAAATCAGCTCTTTTTATCTTATTTGCATGTAATCCTCTTTTTTCAATCTCACTAGTTTTTCATATTCTTTTTTATTTCTCTCGATTTTGGCTATTATTTTTGCTTCCTTGCATTCTTCATCATACCACATAAAAGCTATTTTTGTTGCCTCTCTTAGGTCTAAACCTTTTGCACCAATTGAGATCCTTGTCGATTATTGAAGTCAATTTGTTGTTGCTTATTGTTTTTTGTTTATAGTGGTCATCTCAATATCTTCATCTCCTTTTGATTTGGTTGCAACCTAGCTTGATATTGAGTGTCTTGTTGCATGTTGATTTTGACATATATAGGATTGGGATCTAATTTCATTTCTACGGGACAGTCCCTCACCTCTACCTCAGTTAACCTTGTCATAAGATTCTTTGAACATATAACATAATCCACCATACTTTGTTCATTGTAAGTGTGACAAGTAATGTTCCCTGAGCTCGGCCAACCTTTAAATATTCCATTGCGTATAACAAAATCATACACACTGCATATCCCTAACAATTCTTCTTCGTACTGTGTGATGCCTCCTTTTAGTCTTGAGAATTTATTTCTCGCTTTTGATTCTCTTCTTCTAACCATAGAGGGTTGTCTCTTATTCCCTCTTCCTTTCTAAGATATAGAGCTTAACTATTTGTTGTCTTTTTTTCCCTCCTTTGTTCCTTAAGATTTTGTTCTTGTCTCCCATGTTTTTCAATGTTACTCTTACATTCATATTTCTGCCATCTTGTAACATTCTACCAAGTCTGCTTGCTTGATGGTTATGCTTTGTCCACTCCAATTTGTTAGCTAGAAAGTCTTTTATTAACTTATCAGTGTGATTTGCTTCCTCATGATCTTTCAGCCCTTTTATTATTATATTTTTTGCCTTATCATGTCGGTTTCTTTCCTCCTGCATATGTAGTTTAACCTACTCTATGAGCTCTTTTTTATTTTTTGTTGGTCATTTTGCCACTTGGGCCCATGATTTTGCCTCTTCCAAATGTTCCTTTAATTTAGCTTCTTTAGCTTCCATGCTTGCTATTGTTGATTGAAATCCTTGCAAATGTGAAATGCCTCTCTTTCGCTACTTTAGGAATGTTTCTATTGTTGATATGCTTTAGTTCTTGGTTTATGGATGAAATTTCTTCTTGTCATGTTTTATGTTGACTTGTAGTTTGGTTATTTCCATTTTAAGTATTTTGTTTTCTTGAGAAAGCTTTTGATTGACATCCATGGCCTCTTGTTGTTTGTCATCTTTCATCCACTCAAACAACTCTAATCCTTTAAGCATCTTTTTAAAACCCATTAGCTCACTAATTGAAATGGTGGAAATGGTGAGACCCTTTAGGGGAGATCTCACTTTGTGGGGGTTTTGATACCTTTTCCCTATTTCATTAAATAAAGGAGGGGTTTGATTGGATTTGGATAAGATATATGATTGACAATTTACAACCTGAAAGATGAGTCAACTTGCCCTTGACCAAATTTGAAAGGAACCTAAGGATGAAATATAATGATTCAACTAGCCTAATGAAGAAAATGACTGTTCTAATGCAAAAACAACAGATCTAGAAAGTCACAGAGGAAATCAGACTAGAGAAATGGGTTGAGTATGACATTGTGCACTTGCAATAAATTTGTGGCCAAAAATGTTGGACTAAGTCGCCAAGGGCACTTATGTCTCTTTAGGGGGATTTTAGATTTGATTTCGAAGTCCTTGGATGCTAGATCAGAGCTTATGTTTTTTCACTTGTTGCACTGTTGGATACTAAAATAATTGAGGTTCCATGAGTTTTCAAGATGTAGGGTTTGATTGCAACAATGAAAAATTGATCTTCAAACTTCTCCTAATCATCTTCAGACCTAAAACCCGCACATTCAAAGAGAGGAAGGGTTGTGCCATTTAGGGGCTTGCCTTAGTTAAACTTCATGAGTGTTTCCACTTCCACAATGGCAATGCCAATGATAGAAAACCTATCCTTTTGAGGGATAGAGCCAAATGATAAAAAGGAATGATGAATCAACAATGAGTTCTACAACTCACCAACCTCTAATGGCTTCCTTGAAGGACTGAAGTCATAAAAATCTCCTCAAGGCTTGAATGTTTCTTTCTTGAATTTTTTGAAGACCTAGAAGAGTTAGATCTCACAAACAATATTAAAACATAAACATGAATGAACTCACATACACTTTGACATGATGCTTGGATATTGAATTGTCGCAGTAAATCTCTGAAATGCTACTCTTGACTTGTTTGATAACACTCTTGACAATAATTCTTGCTCAATAATTCCATGTAGTTTTCAAATGATGAAATAACTATGTATTATATGTAATTATTCTAATTTCCCAAAAATTGAATCCCCATAGTCAACAATGGACACTTGAGATTCAAATAATAAAATGCCACCTCTAACATATTTGAATTTGGAGCCAAAATAGGGGGACATAGGTGTCCTAGGAATCAATGTCTTGGACCTATTTTTCAAGAATTAAGGAGTCAGGCGCAAAATATTAAATGAATGCATTTGTTTTGTACTTGCAAATTGTGAAAAGACAATAAAATGGGCCACATAATGCATAATTTAGGAAATTAGGTGTTCAATTAGGTCTACTTACTTAAGGGTGATCAAAAACATAGTGTGAAATTGATAAGGGTGACAATTTACAATGCTACATTTAGCCCCCACTTTAGTGAGTTTGAACTTACACTCAAACTCACATTAAAGTATAAAATAAATGTCAAGAGGGGTCCAATTGTCCAAGTGTTGAAGAGATATGAAGACTATGAATGTAGGGGAGCGCACAAGCCCCCAAGATTCAGGATCCCATGGCAAGACAACATAAGCACAAAGGAACACACATGTATGTAATGAAACACAACAACATACACAAATATACACAATATCAATATAGAGTGCAAAGGAAAGATATGAATACCACAGACTAGCAAGTTACGTTATGCTAGGATCCACACCCAAAGGCGTTCATGACTCATGGGCTAACAAAGTCCAATATTTGCTAGGTGAATCACAAATCGAAGACAACACGGGCCAGTGGAGTCCAATATTCACTAGGTGAACCCTCAAGACAAAGTAGCAAAGTGAAAAACACACAAGGCTAGCGAATCCTGATATTCAAGTTAGGTGTGTATCCATTGATAACCATAGCAAGAATTATACTCCATGATAACTTTGATAAGGTTCTACCAAAATGATCAAGATGTTATGCCAATGCATCACTAAGTTCAATGCATATGAATAAAGTGAAGCATAAATGCTTATATTAGTGCATCATTGAGTCCAACGCATGTGAACAAAGTGAAAAACATAAAGGAATGTATTCCCCCACCTTAAAGTAATTGCAAAACACCATATTGTGAGCAATTGCTTTAAGGTAGAAAAATGATAAATGTCATGTGATAAGGTCATGAGAACTTATTTGGAAAGCCCCATGCCAATGGTATGCTTCCAAATGACACTGACTCATGATAAGGGTTTTCTCTCAAATACAATGCTACAAACAAAAGATGAACACATAAGGGATCCATGGATCCAGGGTCAGTATGCACTTTTGCTACCATAATATAAATGAGCTTGAAATTGACATCATTTCCCAAATACCCATGGAACAACGAACACAATGGAAGAATGACACATAGAGGGAGATAGAGAGAATGAACAAACTTTTGGGTCAACATGGAAGAGACCTAAGTGTCTCAATGCCTTGCATTGTCCCCAAAAGGAAAACACAAGACAAAAATAAAATACAATGTTTACGACATAGAGAAGAATGGAGATACAAGTAGAAGAATGTCATGATAGATTTGTTTTCTTTGTATTCTTGCGCCAATGGAGCAACAAGAGTCATCCAAAGAAAACTCACAATCACAAAGACACGCCAAGCAGCACAACACAAGAGATAACATTATGTACAAACACATAAAACAAACATAAAGGTACCACACATGCGAACCAATCTAAAGAAAATCATCTACATCCCAATCTTGCTCATTAGATAGGGAAGGTAGACAACCAAACAAATAGACTACAACAAGTGTTGTACTAGGAGCATCACCAGATTCAACACGTGGTGAGTCACTCTCATCAGGAGGATCATCACGGTTGCCCCCATCTAAATCCATAGACTTTGAAAACAATAAATATAGCCTATTATGCACTTGTTCATCAATTTAGCATTTTCGTCATCATCTAAATTTATGACCATGGGAGGTTTAATAACAATGTCAATTGTATATTCTTACTTCAATTCTTTTTTTGGTTGAGTCATGTAAGGTTCATTTTCATGTTTTGGTGAAAGTTGTAATTCCTCTTGATTTTCTTGCATAGGTGTTTGATTGTCAAATAATGTTTTATTCTTTTCTTCCAATTGACGAACAATAGCATGATGTCCTCACCTACGCTTTTTAGCATTTGTGTTTCTTCTTGTGTGGTTTCCAATTTGTGAAGGTGTAAGGGTGGGTTTCTTAGCGATTAATCTCTTTTCTTCCCTTAGGGGATTAATTGAAGGGACCACTGGGGGTTGGGAAACCATTATCTCTTTAGGTATATACGCTTGTTTTTCCTTCGCAAACACAAAGGGAATCATGCGATTGTCTCTTGGTCTTTTGTATGATATGGGTGGAGGAATAGTAGCATATTTACCTTGTTTACTTTGGACAATGTTTGCCTCTGACATGGGTTCATCCACAACTTGTGAGGTGGGAGGAACAACCATAGCCCTATCATTTTTCAAGAATTGCTAAGGAATGATTATATTATGCGCTTTTCCTTAAAAATTTTATATGACCTAAAAAGGAAACCTTCACAAGGTTTGACAGTTTCCATGGGTTGAGGCCAAAAGTAATCCAAGGAAAAGTTTCCACGGGAAGACAAAGGATTAAACCCACTATGATGCACTATTTATATTTGATCTTTGAATGGGAACTTTATGCATTTTTGGATAACCGACGGGATGACATTCATGGAGTGTAGCAAGGGATAGCTAGCTTCACATGGAATTGGTCCAACGTTGAGATGATAGAGAATGACACATCTAATTGTTTTGGTCCAACCTTAAGAGGTAAAGTGATCAAACCTATTGTGGGGCGAGAAAAACCATCACAAGTTTTCAACCATGCTTTCAATTTTTCATAAGAATCTTGGTAAAGCTTATGCACATACAAGAATTCCTCAGTGATCACATTCTCTAAGCACATGAGATCAATGAGTATCCCTTGTGTAGGTTTTTCATTGATTCGTCTGACAATATAGAGAGGACCATCGGGTGCATGTATAGATGCATCAATGTGTGTGAAAGCAATGTCGAGAAACAAAGTGGTTTAACCCTTACAAGGTTGAACATCTATTAAAGCAACCATGTTATCTATATCATCCTCATCATCATTCTTATCATCATTCCCATCATGACAAGCTTGCACAAAGTTGGATGTATGGTTTGGTATGGGATTTGTAAAAATTTGCAAATCTTGATTTGGTAGAGTAACAAATTTATTTCCTTTGTCATTAACATCAACCAAGTGGATGTGATTAGAATCAATGAGGTCTTGCACTTGATGTTTAAGATGCATACATCATTTGATATAATGTCCATGTGTACGATGATATTAACAAAAGGCTTTTGGGTTGAAATTTGGAGATACAGGCTTAGTTGTGTCCACATGTCTAATCGGAGGTAATTGGATAAATTCTTGCTCAAAAGTTGTAACATGATTGAATGGAGGGAATCAAGAAAATGGGTAAATTGTCTATCTCTTGCTCTAAATTGATAAGGAGTTGAACTTATGGTTGCAACATGTGGCTCAATGTGGTTGGATGTTTGAGGTGTATTTATTTTGATAAAGTTCTTATTTTTCTTCTTAAATGGTTGATAGTTGTTTTGAGGTACATATTCAGACCACTCAATATGAGTCAATGAAGATGTCTCTTCATATTGACTAATTGAATTCTGATAGTCATGAAAATCCGTACACAAGTATCTAAAGGATGGATATTTCATTAACAAGATCTTATCCCTAATGCTAGGTTTCAAATTTCTAATTAACACTCTTTGAACATTAGCATCAAGAAGAGCATCGTTGATTTGTGAGTAGATTAACTGATATCACCCTATGAGTCCGTTACTTTTTCATTTTTTCCTTGTTTACACCTCACTGAATCAGTAAATGTAATTTCAGGACCAATGTTCGCTTGAAAGTGTTGGAGGAATGCATCAACAATTTCATTGAATGAATGTATCGAGTTATTCGGCAATGAATAAAACCATTCCAAGGACATGTCTTTGAATGACCTAGGAAAGAGTTTAGCTCGGATTTTATCTTCAAAGATTAGGTCACTACACAATGTCATATAAGTTTATATATGAGTATTAGGATCTCCTTTACCATTGTACTTGTCAAATCTATGAATCTCTATGTTTTGTGGCATGGTTATTTTCAAGATTTCAAGTGACAATGGGCTCCTTTTGACATATTGTGATGGTTTTCTATTTTGATTTTCATTCAATGTGGAAATTTTTGGTTGAAGTGATGTTACATTTTGCAACAATTGATTTATGACTGAATCATTATTTGACATGTTTTGAGAATGTGGTGAATATGGTGGAATTGTGTAAGTTCTTGATGGACTACTATGTTGCAAGTTGATAAGAGGTGATGAATATTGAGGTGTCACATGTGATGTCATGAAGATGTAAGGAAAATCCCTAATCTCGGAGTTATGTAATTGGTTTGTTGTACTTTTGAAGCTATAGTTGGTAGTGTATGTGTAGGAATAGAGGCAATAGTTGTAGGGAGGGAGATTTGGATTCCTCCTTGGATTTGAGTGTATCCCAAAGCTTGGGCGCAACTAGCCACTGTAGGGATGTTGGAATCAACTATATGTTCTAGACTACACAAAACCTTTATTCCTTGGGCATCACCAATTAACTTCCTAAGGTTATCCACTATGGGCACCATTAGGCCAGCCAAAGATTCAGTGCTCAAATAGTCTTACAATCCTTCTAAATTTTTGTCCAATTGTTTCAATTTGTCTTCGAGAACTTGGGAAACAATAGTCTCAACATCCATAAAGGTACTTATTTGTGAAGTTTTCATGGGTATGGTAGGATTACAGATAGATTCCAAAATGGGCTAGGTATTGACAATACTTTGCATGAAGGAGTTGGAAGACTTAGGATCCACAATGGATGTAACAACAACATGGGATGTCATAATTCTGCAACTACATCTCACCAAAGTATTGGCAATAGGGCACCAGGTCATGAAGCTCATGCAAGTTTCAAAACACTAAGTGTGACCACTATGAACATTGAATTGACAAATAGACACAGTAAAACACTCAGAAGCAAAAACAAACATAATAAACAGAGATAGAGGTCTGACAAAAATCTAAGCCAAAAAAGGTAGAACTAGGTCACCCAAGGCACTTATGTCCTAGATAGGGTCTTACAAAATTCAAAGTTTGACTATCTGTGATACTATTTAAGGCTTTTGTGTCTGTTTGTGTATAGATGTAATAGTGATTTTTTTTCAAAATTTGCTCAATTTAAGATTATGCAATGCAAGAATATAAGTGTGTAACAATTTTGAAATTTTCAAGCAATAAAAGACAATTGTAAATGCACTTACCAAATTCAAGATACAAAAATTGGCTTATTTTAATATTTCCAAAATCTAAAATTGATGATGTCAATATGCTTTTTGAAATAAAAATGCAATTTTTCACTTTTTTAGCTATATGCAAGATAACTAAATGCATGCAATGACACTTTAAAACTTGTTCTCATATTTTAAATAACTTAATGCAAATTTGTGAATGCAATTGACATGTAGATATGAGCTATAATGACTGAAATAAACCCTATTGTAACCTATAATGCAATACAATTTTTTTGAATTTTTATGTCTTTTATGATGTGAAAATGAATACCTGAATGAACAATGCAAAGCAGTGTAATGTGAAACCTAGATCTAGTATGAGTCGCTTCATATTTTAGAAGGTATATAATGTTAACATGTCAGGTTCACCAAAATGAAATGGTGGAAATGGTGAGATCCTTTAGGGGAGATCTCCCTTTGTGGGGGTTTTGTCACCTTTTCGCTATTTTATTAAATAAAGGGGGGCTTCGTTGGATTTGGACTATATGATTGATTTACAACCTGAAAGGTGATTCAACCTACCCTTGACCAAATCTAAAAGGAACCTTTGAATATGAAATTCATCGAGCTCCCTTCGAGTTTCATTTTTGCTAAGTATCAACTCGGGCCTTAACTTTTGAACATCATCGGCCCCTTTTTGATATACAACGCCAGCTTCCTCCCATGTCTGCTCAGTGCTCTCTGAAGAGATTCTCCCGTTCACTTTTCAACTGGCCCTCGCCATCCAACCATGTGTCTACACTGTGGGCTATTTATTGTTGCTTCCCTTTACTTTTGAGTCGGGCCCCGTCTGCATGCCACATAGCCAACACCCGCATTTACTTTGGCGGAACCCACATTCAACGTCAATAAAAAGGGACACTTCCACGTGTCTTCCCAGTGCAAACTTTCAGTGAGGAGGGGAAGGAATGAACTATGGGCTGCACCATGTTGCCACCTGTCTCCTTTGTGGGGACTTCATCGAAGGGAAAGAGTGGAGCTAACGCCAAGTTGTGATATGTTGCTGCATGTTCTAACTGCTTCCACTGGGAGGCGACACTTTCCTGCATAGGGTATGCCAGAACCACTGCCATCATTCGCAGGGGATGCATCTGTCTGTGGAGCGACCACATGCTATGGCCCGAATCTTTTATGTTACAACAGCTGAGGGGAATCATTATTGCTATATCATTGCTTAGGATGCTAAATCTTTTTTGTTACAAGCTCACCTACAGTGGATTGTTGGCTATATATATTGCTTCTTACATTGGAAAACGGGTTCCGAGAAAATACAAAAAATTTAGAAAATACACCAGGCATTTCTATTGTTTTTAGATTATTGCAAAAATAACTTACAGACTGTGCCCTTGTTCAGCCTTTTTGTTTTCTTAAAGCTATTTGATAAACTTTATACTATTTCATTATTGTTTTGAATGATTCATTTGTAGAACTTCTATGATTTTAATGCAAGTTTGTTAGTTTAGATCATGTCCTTGACTCCTCTTTTCAATGAATGTGCATGAAAATTATTTTATGTCATTGAATGAATTATTCAGGCTTCTATCTTTAATTTATGTCATTCTAGGACATAGCAGATTGTTGATCGGGCCCTTAAATCGAATCCCAATAGATAGATTTACCATGCCTATATCTACTCCTTGGTGCATTTCCTTAGTTAGATCTTTATTTTTTATATCTGCTTCCTTTTCCCATTCCAAACCCTAATTACAGAAGAAGCCAACTTTAAAAATTTGGAGGTCACTCAGTTTAGCGTAATTGGTCCCCCATTAATTGAGTTTCCCACAAAGGGTTGTTATCTTACGAATTTTTGGCGTCAATAGTTTTTTCTTTTTTCTAGCACACCTGGTGGGATGAGCTTAAATGAATCTAAATTCAAAGAGGGTGTATGAGCCATCGACATGTTACTAGGTCCCAAAAAGTGAATAATCTCGGTTTTCTAGTACTACCACTAGGAACAGTACAAGCCTCGACCCAACTTGTGAACGTCTCACTTCCTCCACCCCTTCCGCTAGCCATGTTACCCACTACTAACATAAATTATGTGGCATGGGATGCTGGAATTCTTCTCATAGCACTAGTAGCGCCTACGGTTTGGGCCCCTATCTTGGTCTTCACTTTAAAAGCTATACCTAAGTTTACCGGGGATGGCTCAAGGACACCCTCCGAACATCTGCAAGATGTGGCGAATGCATGTTTGGTGCATGGAATCACCGTACAAAACGTGGCGTTAAGACTGCTTGTACCCTTTTTCAGTGGGAGGCGTTAGATTGGTACCACACTCTATAGGCTAATACTATCGGTACCTGGGATCAACTTGGAGACCCTTTCTATGAAATGTTTTCTAACGATGGAGACAGGTCTTCAGAATATCATCAGTTGGAAATCATAAAGCAGGCCTTGCACGAAGCCATGACTAACTTCAACGCTCAGTTCCACATAACTTGGCAAAGAATCTAGGCTGCTATCCCCCCGCCAACCGAGCTGGCATTCATGTTCTACCTAAAATATATCAACCCTGATATTTCGATGACGATCCAGTCTCTTTTCGGAACCACGCTACCAGACACATATAGCATTGTAGTCAAAGCAAAGAACAATTTGATAGAGGCCAGGAAGTTGCCACCTCGGCCCACCATGCCTATATTCCCTAAAGTATCAGGTCCTACTCCGGAAGTAGCATCTACCAGTGCATCTCACCTCCCCAATCCATGTACACATATTTGAATGCACCACAGAACATTGATTCTATATCTAGCTCTTCAAAGGAAGAGATGGGTGAGTTCAAGGAAATGTTGCAAACCATCGTTAATGAAATAATTGTCATTAAGTGAAACTAGGCCGCACCTCCAAAGCCAACTTATCAGAATTATCAAGGTGGAAAGTCTTCTTACCAACAAAACCAGTTCCAAGGAGGCGCTCGCACAAGTTCGCAGGCACCAACAACTGTCAAATAGTACATGTGCTTTCTTCGTTGCAAAGTGCTAACCCAAGCTCGAGCAGAGAGTTAACTGCGGGGAAAAACAACCTAGTTGATGACACCAACCCCTAGTGTTTCCCTTGTGGCGACTCGCATATGCCTTGAATTTCCCGCACAACAATCTACAATAAAAGGTGGCAGAGCAGCACAACCAAGCACAACATTAGATCATGGAGGTTATGTATATGCCTCTCCGCAAATGGAAAACATGGTCTTACCGCACAAATGCAGGGTATGTCCTTGGAACAAGAGATGGATATTGCTCTCGATCGCACACTCTTCTCATGGATGGAAGAAGAAGAGGTAGTGTTTGCAAATGATGCATCCACATCAAAATCCCAGCAAGTACAGTCCAACTACAATACTCGCTCAAAGAGGAGATTCATAGGCAAACCAATCGTCCCACAAATAGTCAATCCGCAGCCCAAAAATGCTTCCGACTGAATATCTAGCACCTCCATAGTAGTACAACAATGCCTGCTGTGGAAGGAAATTTTTATAACCAAAGCTAGGGAGCAGAAGCTTCCAAATCCTCCACTGTTTAATGTAGTGGAACAATTACAAAAATCATCCCTAATGTGTCTCTGTGGGATATTTTAGCTATTCTGAAACAAAAGACATTGCTACAGAAGGCTCTCTAGGAGGATCCAATCATTGAACCAAAAGAGAAAATGCTCAAAGGAAAGGTTGTTGATCAATCGCCTCCTATCAAAGTTCTCACAAGTAACACAAAGAAATCCCTTGCCAAGGTTAGAGATAAACCAAAGCCAAAACCCTTCTTCCTAACCCTTATTGTGGGAGAGAAATTATTGCACAATGCCATGATTGAATCAGGTACTAGCACTACAGTCAAGCCAAAGTAGATAGCTAAAGCCTTAGGACTTAGTTATGAACCTTTGAAGGGGGGGTTATGCAACTTGATGGGAACAAAGTCGAAACCGTAGGTATCATCAAAGACCTCCCCTTGACTCTGTTCTCCTACCCCAGCATCACAGTCCCGCAAGACACTGTGATCATAGATGTTCCCCCTATGTTCGACCTCTTCCTATCCCGAGAATCCACTTTAAAAATAGGAGGGTATCTTTCTCTAGACTGGTCACACTTGATCCTAAGGACCAAGCATGGAGCTAAAATGAAAATAGTGTCTAAAGCTTTGCACTCAGAACATGTGGTCGATGAAGCTACCCACACCTCTTTCACTGAAGAGGAGACATATTGCACCGAGTTGCTAGAAGACAAAAAAGTGACCGGAGATCGGACCGATTTAGAGGAAGTTCTCTTAAGCAAATATATAGATGTTAACCCTTTCGGAAACTATCATGCTACCAGGCTGGGCACCTATGTCATCTTCGACGAGGAACAAGAGATCCCAAAATTCATGAAGGAACCCGAGGGCGGTCAAGCCTCAGAGCTATGGACATTGCACTTTGATGGAGCAAGATGCAAAGTAGGCGCAGGAGCCGGGATATGTTTGAGATCCCCACAAAATGAAAAGACACTTCGGTCTTTCCACTTCTAGTTTGCTTGTTCGAACAATGAAGTTGAATATGAAGGCCTAGTGCAAGGTCTGAACCTTGCGGAGCGGATGGGCATCAAGCAATTGATGGTGTTTGGAGATTTTGAACTAGTGTTCAACCAAGTTCGAGGGGTTTCCGCAGCCAAGAATGTCTACATGAGATCCTACAGACATAGAGTCTAGGACCTGATAGAAGGATTTGAAGCCTTCAACATTTAGACAGTGCCTAGAAAACAAAATGTTGATGTGGATCACATGGCTGCAATCGGATCTCAATTTGAATCGGTCTCTAACCTAATGCATAACAAACACTTTGTATGAGTGATAGTTCGATCGATGATTCTAGATAATGATCAAAGTTGGAAAGTGTTTGACAGTGATGAACACATCGCCTCATTCATCCAATAGTCAGGCGAGTTTTCTAACCAGCTCCAATCAAAGATCGTTGAGGCCCATGATGGTCAAGTCATCCAGTTGAAATCCAACAAGCTTCCAAAGGGACTGGTCACCCTCGAAAACCTTTTTGACTATGATGACGCAAGGAAAAATAAGAGGAAGTTTGTAGCAGAAAAAAGCAACTATGCTGACCTTCAGGTGAGAGATGGGAGAAAGCTTAAAGTCGGGAAGGATGTCCCACACCATGATAAAGAAAGGCTTATTGACTTTTGCAAAAAGTATGGAGTGGTGGCCTGGTCATATGATGACCTTGAGGGATAGGATCCCAATATCATCCAACATACAATAGAGCTGATGGAAGGTGCAAAACCAGTCTTCCAAAAATAGAGGCCAGTGAATCCCAAGATTGAAGCTCTAAGGGCACAGGAACTAACAAAGCTAATCTAGTCACGGATTGTTTTCGCAATCAAACATAGCACATGGGTATCCAACTTGGTGCCAGTCCAAAATAAGAATGGAGACATCCGCTTATGTGTTGAATTTCAAGACCTAAATAGAGCATCCCTAAAGGACCACTACCCACTGCCCTCTATGGAGACAATCTTGCAAATAGTGACAGGATTAGAAATGTTTTCTCTGTTGGATGGATTCTCCAGTTACAATCAGATCTGGGTGAGAGAAGAGGACCGACACAAGACGACGTTCACTACCAAGTGGGGAACATTCACGTACGCTAAAATGCCTTTCGACCTTTCAAATGCGGGAGCCACTTTTTAGCAGTCCATTGACATCACTTTTAGTGAATTGATTAACAAGATTATCCTAATCTATTTGAATGATCTCACTGTGTTCTCTAAGTCCAAGGATGATCATTTTGATCACCTTGAGATGGTTTTAAAAAAAAATTAGGAGTTCAGGGTATCCCTGAACCCAAAAAAATGTGTCTTCAGAGTACTACAAGGCAAGGTATTGGGACACGTAGTATCCAAAGAAGGAATTTCAATTGATCCCGAGCGAGTGAAAGCAATCAAAGAGCTTCCCCTTCAGTCAACAAGAAAGGCTTCCTGTCTTTCTTGGGAAAGGTTAACTTTGTAACCAAATTTATTTATGATTTTGTAGGAATAATTAGGTCAATCACCCTAATGCTAAAAAAGGATCAATTATTCAAATGGACTAAAGAAACAAGAGAAGCCTTCAAAAAGGTTAATGATGATATTTCCTCAGCTCCTGTATTGGTCAATCCAGACTTATTAAAGGACTTCATAATGTATTTATGTAGTAGCAAGTCAAGCATTGCTATTGTCTTAACTCAAAAAGATGATGAAGGTAAGGTAGAATAGTCAATAGCATTCCACTCCCAGACCTTGAAGGAATACGAGATGAATTACAACTTCATTGAGAGGAAAGCATTCACAATAGTAAAGGGACTCAAGAATTTTTGCCACCTAATATCTTGCAATAACGCAGTTGTTTATGTTGCACATTCTAGTGTGCACGGATACATCATGGAATTAGAGATCACCGAAAAAAGGGCTAATTGGATCACCAAGATCCTTGAATATGACATTGCTTCAAAGATCGTTCAGGGAAGAGAACTGTGTAAATATTTGGCGTACAATGAAGAAATGGCGACCGAAGAAGAGCAACCGAAGCTAGTTTTGACGAATGAGTTGGAGTTTGAAGGCTACTGGTTGGCGGACAGAGTGAGATTTATGCATACTGGACAATATCCATCAGGCCTTCCTTCTCAGAAGAGAAGATTCTACCACTTGCAAAACAATGGATATGCGCTCATCGAAGGGATCCTATTCAAAAGGAACTTCAATGGTGTTCTATTGCGGTGTGTCACCACTGAGCAAGCAAAAAGAATCCTCGACACTTTCCACAGCAGCACCATGGGTGGACACTTCTCCGCTAAGACCACCGCCATCAAAATCATGTGTGTTAGGTACTTTTGGCCGACGCTATTCAACGACTCCTATTAATTAGTTAAAGCTTGCAAGGAATGCCAATTCTTTGCAGGAAGAAGGAAATTTTCTGCAATGCCTCTGAACCTGATAGTGGTTGATGAGCTATTTGTGCAATGGGGCCTTAACTTCATTGAAATGATCAATCCTGCCTCCAACGCCAAACACAAGTGGATTCTAACGGCCACAAACTACTTCACTAGGTGGATCGAAGCCATGCTGCTAAAGAATGTGACAGAGATAGAGATAGTGTACTTCCTTGAGGAACTAGTGACAAGGTTCGGCCTACATAGAACGATCATCTCCGACAACGCTAGGGCCATCCTAGGCTCTAAGGTATGTCAATTTGCACTTTTGTATGGCATTTTCCTAAAAGATTCATCAAACAACTACCCACAGGGGAATGACCTGGCCGAGTTGACGAATAAGAATTTGGTCTGACTCCTCAAAAGGATTGGGTCAGAGCACCAAAAGGAATGGCATAAAAACCTCTGGGCAGCGCTCTGGGCAGACCACATAACTCCTAAGCAAGTTCTCAAGAATTTGCCATACGAGCTAGTATATGGGAAGGAAGTGCTATTGCCTATCTCCATGGAGATTTTGGCACTGCAATTGCTTAAATATCTCGAGGTAGATCCAAACAACGCCATGAAGGTTTGGTTGGCTGAGTTGTTGGAAGCACAAGAGAAGAGGGAAAATTCTGTAATAGCCATGACTAATCAGAAGCAGGTGGTTAAACAATGGTTTGACAAGAAAGTATTCGACCAGGGTCTAAAATGTGGGGACCTAGTGCTAAAATTTAATGAGAGGGTTGTAAAGCCAGGTCAGCACGAAAAAGTTTGACAACCTTTGGGAAGGCACATTCAAAATAATTTGATCCAAAAACACAATGCATTCGAGTTAGAAAATATGGAGCAAGAAGTGTTGGGAATTCCAGTCAACGAAATTCACCTTAAACTATTTAATTAAGCTTGCATTATCCTACCATGTAAATATGTTGATAGTGCGTTTTTCTTTTTCTTTCCCTTTCATTTTTTGGTCGGTCTTTTAATTAATTCTTTGGTTCAAGAAGTAGAAGCGAGTAACCCATTAGTGAAAAAGAGTAGGGAAAGAAAATTTGCATCTCAAAAGGGCATAAAAATGAAACACATATGCAGGAAAAAAATGATAATCCACATTGCAGAACATCAAGCAAAGCAGACAAGATGATTATATAAAGCTATATTTCATTATATTTATTTACTTTTCTAAATACAGTATCAAAATGGCTTAGAAGCCATGCTTTTAAAGTATATATCTATATATATATAGTATGTATCTTCTTTATATGACTACTGTAAATCCTTTTCCAGACATATATACAAAAACTAGACTAACAGACTTTAGTTTTTGAAACATAAAGAGGAATTTTTAGTCCATGGCATGTGTAGCAGCAATGGAGGCGTCGATGGTAGTGTCCACAATTTCTTCATCAGTAGGGGCACCAACAACAACAGCTTTTAGGGGAGCAATTGCAAGTGGTAGAGGGAACACTGGGTTCCTGAAGTCAGTGTACTAGTCAATGTCATAAAATGACACCATGTTGTACAGGCAGAAGAGGAAGTGACAAGCACGGGTAACCCTTTGGCGATGTTCTTCCTGTGATTGGAGTCGAAAACCGCTCAAGAACGACAACCACGATACGACTGCATCTTCTTCAATGAACTTATGGAGGTCACTCGCAGTTGGAATACCTCCACCAAATGCAGCATTCACTACCACCTCTCTGAGTCCATTCAGGGATTTCTTTGGAAAGATCTCTTTTACTAGGCAGAGAATGAGTGGCTTGGGAATTTGGATATCGAGCATTAACACTACAAAGTGAGAGCACACATCAATGTTAAATCTATACCTATCCTCATATTCAAGGAAATCCCTTCCCAGAACCCATTTTATCACTATGATGGCCAAGGAGTGCTTATTTTTGGTCATCTTCTTAAGGTGCCTAGTCAAAATCTCGCCCAGAAAATCTATTTGGGATTTATGAGAGACCAGCCTAATTGGGGTGTTCAATGTGACAAGCTCTATACGACTGTCAGACAAAATCCCTATGCAAATCTCCTAAGTCTAAACTCTATGCAAACACTACGCAAACTACCAACGTCGAATACTAAGCCAATCACCTATTACCTATTCTACTAAAATTGCTAAGTGTGATTTTCACTATTTCCTAAGCACCTATTTATAGAAATGGGTAGGATAAACGTGGTAATTTGCATACCAAAAGCATGAGGTTAATCAAGTACCATCTCAAAATTTGCACCAAGGCTTGCTCAAATTTCCCACTGAATTGCATCTGTAGGTACAATTTGCTGCATGAGAGGATTAGTATGAGCTAATTAATTAGCATAAGTTGGTGGCAGTCACCGACAATAGTCCATACGGCTAAATGTTGAGGTGTCATTCTACAGGCTCTTCTCAAACTCCAAAAAAGAATGCATATCTTTTCAGGCACTTATTACATATTTTGGCTTAATCATTCTGTTTGGGATATTAATTGCCATGACATACGGTGCCTAAGCTACCTTCAAATTGCTAGCTCAAGTTCCAAGAAATCACGCCAGAGTACATCATTGCCAAGGGTCATTATGAATTCTTGTCATTTCAAAATGGAAAGTAATTCTCTTTGCACAGGAAAATAACTAGCAGTACATGCCAAATTTAATGCAAGTATGTGAGTGTTGTTGGCCACCCAAAGAAGGAAATAGCTAAGTGTTGCATGCAAAAAAAATTATATTGTGAATACTTTTCAAAAATGTTGCCCAGAGCAAAAGAAATTTTTAGTTTAACTAGAGCCGAGGTAAATTGCAAAAAGTTTGAGTTAAGCAGAAAACTCTAGCGAAATAGGAAATGGTAGAGAGTTCTCAAACAGAAGCACGAGTAGAGGCCCAGGGAGAAAAAACACGGAGCTTGTTTAATGATATGCGTAGGGCATCAACCGCCTACATTTTTTAAAACATTTCTTACGCTTCGCCTGGTATACCAAAGAAGCCAGAATGGGTAAATACATAGGTTATGGAGAAGCCCAAAAATTACAGGGATCAGAGCCGAATCAAGGAGGATTTGGATAATATTCATGATCCCATCCTTGCAAAAAACCCCAAGAATTTAAGGGAGGGGGCTTGTGAAAGAATGAAGGTTTCCACTGGCTTGAACTCATTGTCGCAAAAGCTATGGTACAATGGGCTCCCACAGTATATGGTCGCATTTGTTCACTATTTCCCATAACTGGTTGATGTAGCCATCAAACATTTCAACCCGCACACCAACACCATTGAGGGTCGGAGATTAAAGGTCAATATCTATCCAGAAGCTATCTGGAATATGTTGTGCATCCCTAATATCAACTCTAGACAAGAAGAGGTTGAGTCATTCAACCCAACAAAGGGAGAGGCAATATGGAAAGGCATGAAAAAGGCTCAGGAATTTTATAACAAATAAACCAAAAGGCCTACAGAAGATCATCAAAAGCCACTAAATATTTTTACACCGCTCATCGCCTTCCCCCCAGACATGCAGGATGCGTTCTCAATGTTGGAATTTGTTTATGGCCTGGACGCTGACAAGGAGGTGCACAAATTTTAGTTGGGTCTGGGGTTTTAGTTCCGCAAGCAACATACCTTTTTCTGGTATGATTTCACATAATACCTTGTTGATGAAATGCTAGGGAAAATCAAGGATTACCCAATGCAATGGAGGTTCAGGTTTCCTTCTTTGCTTGCTCATATGTTTTTGCAACAAAACCCTGATTTCTTTAAGAAATATATGAAATTGTCTATTTTTGATGAGTTGAGCAAAAGAAGGCCGATTTATATATGGACTCCTCTCCTCTCTGCTACCTATGACTATTATGCATTTTAAGATTATTTCTTGACTTTGATCTTGCAAGATTTAAAAGGGGATGATGGTTTCAACCAACTCACCAAGGAGCAAACTACATATATGCAAAACCTCACTCCCAAATGTGACTAGTTTCTTGGAGTGGATTTCAAATTCATCTGGTCGCACTGTTTCACCGGAGAACCATTTTTCTTTTTGACATGTATCACGAATCGGGTACTAGCCCTCGAAATGTTTCGGCAAGTATCCCTTATTGACTACAAATTTTGCGGAGGGAAGACCAAAAAGAGGGGATTCTTCATCTACCCGCAAACCTTCAAAATGGTGGTCATGAACAAGAAACAGATGCACGACCTGTTGGAGGATAAGCTGGCTCATCTCAGGTTGGTAATGATTTGCAATAACTGAGATTACAACCCCGAAAATGATGCCCCAAATGAATTTTTCAAGGTAACACACCGCTTGCGGCCTTACTGGGAAAAGAGGAGGAACTCGATGAAAGATCTAGATGATCTACTGGTTGATTCGATCCACATTCCTAAAGAGGATAGTAGGCCACCATGGCACAAGTTCTACTTCCCCTTAGTGGTGTATGATGAGAATAAAAAAATGGGATCCACCCTGTACAACAAGTTATGACAAGGAGAAGAATGGACCATGGAAAGAATCAGATCTTTATGGGTGTACCACAAGGAAACCAAACAGTTTGATGCCTCATATGGAAGCGTCAAGTTGAATGACCAATTTGATTAGCTATGGGACGATGAGAATCTAGATTCCAACCCAAGCACTGACAAGGATGATGATTCTGATGAGGATTCCGAAGAGCCTACTAGGAAAGGAAAAGAGCAAGAATCAGGAGTATCATTGGCCTCCGCTCAGCAAAAGAGAAAAACAATGGGGAGGCCTAGCCGGGTTGTTTCAAATGTAAGGCTAAATCTATCAAGAGCTTCACGAACACTCACCTAGGCTTCCGTAAGAACAAGAATGACTCAAAAACAGTTGGAAACAGTAGCGGTGGAGGACACCCCGCCCGCCAAATGGCAACACACAAAAGAAATTGTTGGGGAAAGTTCACAAGAACCCGTTGCAAGCCAGGTGCTCATAGCATGCTAGGAGATCGATCTAAGCAAGGAGGTCGTGGCGAACCAGGAACTACAATCATCCAGTTAGTAGGTAATATTCACCCCTTCTCTTACTTTTCAATCTTTAGTATCCTCTGCTATCTCCGCAACACCCCTCACTACAAGTATCGACCCTTCCTTTTCCACCTCTGCCACAATGGTCGCAGGAGGTTTCTTCTAGTACTCCCATATGACGCCATTTATCTTGATGCCTCCACTGACCCTTACACCTTCCACCGCTCCCCAATTCACTCTCGCCTCTCATTCTGCAAGCGTGGCCACTATTGACACCCCTCCTGCTACTGCTATATCGAGCACAACCCTATTCACCCAACAACTGGAATCCTTCATGAGCCCACAATCGCCGCAACAGCCGAGGAGTTCTCTCGCTCATTCACAAACTAGGTTTTGGCATGTCCCTCATTTCTCCCCGCAGAAAGTTAATCTCCCAAAAAAAAACGTCCCAGGCCACCACCCTCACATTCCCTTTTGTCATGCCTCCTGGTGCACCTTTCGTAGGTAGGCTAGTTTAGTCTCCAGCTCAATTCATAGTACAGGGTGATGCTACAAAGGAAGCGCAGGCTCTTAGAATGTAGAAGAAAAGGGCTAAGGATGTCAGGAAGTCAGCGAAGCCAAAAGTTTACATTGTTTACAATGAAGTTCAGAATGCAATCCATTTCGCAACTATGCATCCAAACATCATCAAACCGCAGGGGGAGATGCATTCCAATGATTACTACATGTTCGCCATGGGACTAGATCTAAGCATAGCCCAACCACAAGACAAGGTTGAACTCATGGAAGAAATGCAGCGGGTGGTGACCATGGACTTCCTCAAGTCTGGTCGCCAACTAAAAAAGAAAGAGGAGGAGCTGAAGCTTATAAAAGATAGGTTCAAGTTCTTGCAAGCAAAGGAAAAAATGATGGAGGCAGATGTTGTGTGCTTATTAGAAAAAGTGCAAGCAACGGAGGTGGAGCAAAACAAACTTCAGGAGGAACTTGCCAAGTTCCAATCTATTGACCCCTCCCTGGTTGATGTGTTGTAGAAAAGGAACCAAGATTATCAGAGCTGGTTAACTCTGGCAGAGCAGGCGGTGCAACAAAAGGAGAAAGAGTTTGAACAACAACATGCCCAATTTGAGCAAAAGATGCAAGAAAAGGATGTAGACTTTGGGGCCTGAAAATCCCAATTGGAAAAGGAGCTTCAAGAGACAAAGATTTCTCTTGAAACAAAGTCAGTGAACAAGAGTTGGGCCAAGGAAAACTGGTCCAAAGAGCTAAGTAACATTCAGAAACAACTTGCATCCGCAAAGAGGAGAATTACGGAATTAACAGAGGATGTTGGCTCAAAGGATGCAAAAATTTCCCTAATAAGGAGTGTCCCCTAGGCCCCTGCTGCTCAGTCGGACCTCATTCTAGTAGCTCAATAACTATATATTGTATATTGGGAAAAGGTCAAGGCCTTCTGCTTGACACTACAGCAAAAAATATGATTCATGTTGGTGGTGACAAAATTAAGTAGGGAGACTCGTGAAAAAATTGAGCAAGTCCTACAGTTCATCGAGGAAAGGGTTCCTGAGGAAAAAGTTTTTCTAAGTAAGCTATACATGGTCTCTGATGAAGACTTAGCGAAGGCAGGGATCGCGGATTAGAAGGCTACTACCAAGACGACGAACAAATTCATCCACTGCCACTCGGTCATCCTTCGTGCTAACACATGCGCAACTACTTTGAACCAGACTTTGGATAGCATGCGGGAAATTTCTCTCAGCTAACTGAGATGGGCATGCCATCTCTGTTTCTTGAAGATGATTCAGTCGCCATGGAAAAGAAAATTGCAGCAAAGATTGAAGAAAAGGAGCAAGGCCCAACTGCTTTCCAGAGTTTCATCCAACCTCCAACCGCACCAGATATTGAAGGTGTCATTCATCTGATTACACAACTACTCTTCCAATGTGATTCTGGGGCCGATTTACCTACGGTGTTACCTTATAAAGAAATTCCTGACCTAAGTGGAGCGCAAGAGAATCTGCGTGACGTATTGAGATCATCTAAGGCCAACTGGCTGCCTCTACAGGAAGCTCTTTCTAAACTCTGACTCTGTCGCCCTATGAATAGGGCTTTGGTCTGCAAGCCAGAGAAAATTTTGGGTTCCTCATTTCACGGATGAAATGCCCTTGATAATCACCAAAAGTTGTGAATATAAAATTCATCGAGCTCCCTTCGGGTTTCATTTTTGCTAAGTACCGGCCCGGGCCTCAACTTTTGAACATCATTGACCCCTTTTTGATATACATTATTGGTTTCCTCCACGTGTCTGCTTAGTTCTCTCCAAATAGATTCTCCCCTTCGCTTTTCAACCGACCCCCGCCATCTTGCCACGTGTCTACACCGTGGGCTATTTATTGTTGCTTCCCTTTACTTTTGAGTTGCCCCATCTGCATGCCACGTAGCCAACACCTGCATTTACTTTGGCAAACCCCATAATCAGCATTGATAAAAAGGGATGCTTCCACGTGTCCTCCCAGCACAAGCTTTTAGGGAGGAGGGGAAGGAATGAACTACAGGCTGTGCCATGCTTCCACCGGTCTCCTTTGTGGGGACTTCATCGAAGGGAAAGAGTGGAGAAAACGCCAAGCTGCAATATGTTGCCATGTGTTCTAACTACCTCCACTGGGAGGCAACACTTTCCTACACAGGGTATGCCAGGACCATTGCCATCATTTGTAGGGTATGCATCTGGTCATGGAGTGACCACATGCTATGGACCGAATCTTTTATGTTACAACAACTGAGGGGAATTGTTGCTGCTACGTCATTGCTTAGGATGATGAATATTTGTTGTTACAAGCTTGCTTGGCAGTGGATTGTTGGCTATATATACTACTTCATACATTAGAAAGCAGGTTCCAAGAAGATACATTTTTTTTAGAAAAGACACCAGGCCTTTCTATCGTTTTTAGATTATTGCAAAAAGAACTTGCAGATTGTGCCCTTGTTCAACCTTTCTATTTTCTTAAAGTTATTTGATAAACTTTATACTGTGCCATTATTGTTTTGAATGATTCATTTACAAAACTTCTATGATTTGAATACAAGTTTGTTGGTTTATATCATGTCCTTGACTCCTCTTTTTAGTGAATGTGCATGAAAATTATTTTATGTTATTGAATGAATTATTCAGGATTCTATCTTTAATTTATGTCATTCTAGGACATATCAGATTGCTGATCGGGCCTTAAATAGAATCCCAATAGATAGATTTACCATGCCTATATCTACTCCTTGGCTCATTGCCTTACTTAGATCTTTATTTTTTATATCTGCTTCATTTTCCCATTCCAAACCCCAATTACAGAAGAAGTTGACTTCTTTAAAAATCCGGATGTCACTTAGTTTAGCGCAATTGGTCCCCCATTAACTAAGTTTCCCACAAAGGGCTATTATCTTGCCAATTTTTGGCATCAACAAAACCTAAGGATGAAATGCAATTATTCAACTTGTCTAATGATGCAAATGACTATTTTGAAGCAAAAACATTAGATCTAGAAATTCATAGAGGAAAGCAGACTATAGAAATGGACTGAAGACATTGTGCACCTATGATATAAATTTGAGGCTAAAATGTTGGACTAAGTCACCTAGGGTGCCTATCTCTACAGGGGGATTTCAAATCTAATTTCATAGTCCTCAGATGCCAGATCAAAGCTTTTATTTTCCACTTGTCGCATTGTTAGATCATTGGTAGATACTGAAATAGTTGATTTTCCATGAGTTTTTAAGATGTAGGGTTTGATTGCATTAATGAACAATTGATCTCAAACTTCTCTCAATCCTCTTCAGACCTAAAACTTGCACATTCAAAGAGAATGGAAGGGTTGTGCCATTTAGGGGATTGCCTTAGTCAAACCCTATGTTAGTATTTCCACTTCCACAATGGCAATGTCAATGATAAAAAACCTATCCTTTTGAGGGATAGGGATAAATGATAAAATCAACAATGGACTGTAACACACCACTCTCTAATGGCTTCCTTGAAGGATTGAAGTCATACAAATATCCTCAAGGCTTGAATGTTGCTTGCTTGAATTGCTCAAAGACCTACTAGGGTTAGATCTCACAAACAATATTAAAACATAAACATGAACAAACTCACATACTCTTTGACATGATGCTTGGATATTGAATTGCTACAATAAATATCTAAAATTTTGCTCTTGACTTGCTTGATAATGCTCTTGACAATAATTCTTGTTCAATAATTCCATTTAGTTTTCAAATGATAAAATAACTATGTATTTAAATTCAATTATTCTAATTTCCTAAAAATTAAATCTAGATAGCCGACAATGGACACTTGAAATTCAAATAATAAAAGTCCACCTCTGACATATTTGAATTTTGAGCCAAAATAGGGCGCCATAGGCGCCCTAGGCGTCAGTGTCTCATACCTATTTTTTGGGAATTAAGGAGTCAAGGGAAAAATATTAAATGAATGCATTTGTTTTGTACTTGAAAATTGTCGAAAAATGATAAAATGGGCCACATAATGCATAATTTAGGAAATTAGATGTTCAATTAGGTCCAATTACTTAAGGGGGAGAAAAAGAATAGTATAAAATTGTCAAGGGTGACAATTTATGATGGTACACTAACATACAAATTTGAGGACCAAATTAAAGGAGTTGAACTAGGGTTGTATTGGTCATTTCTGCCTTCTACCCTTGCCTCTAAAATTGCCTCCTCTTCTTGTTTCTTCACCTTCTCAATGCACTTTAAATGGTGATTCCTTACATATTCCATTTCAAACTAATTTGCATGGTTTTCTTGCCCTACTATAGGTTTTCCCACTTTCCCTTGCATTGGTTCAAGATGAATTGTTGCACGACTAAATCTCATAAGCTTTGGAAGGATTGTGACAAAATTATTGCATCTTAGCCACTTCAGTCTTCTTGTTATCTTGGCTTGCCTTCGCTGTAAAATCCTTCTATATTGCTTGGAATTTACAAATGTTATTCTTTCTCTTGTTCTTGTTTCCTTGAATTGTGTGCTAATTTTCTCTTGATTGTGCAAGGATGCCTCTTAAACCCCTAATGTTATGAAAGCATGATGGTTTTTACTGTTTGAGGTGTAAGGTGGGACATACAATACTAACATGCCTGCCTAAGGTATCATTCCATATTCTTTCATGTTCCCCACACTCCTTTTCCCTCCAACTTCCTCCAATGAGATATTGACTATATTTTCTTTATGTTTTGGATGCTCTATTGTTGGTCCTACAACTTGCAATGTAGGGTTACCCACCATAGCATATAAACCCAGTTTTACAACAATCACTGCTGATTTTATTTTGTAGATGGAATATAAAACCGAAGTCTAGCTTTACAGTTACCAGAATTTAAAAGAGTTTTCTTTTTAAAAGAGGACAAAAGAAACCCACAAAATAATGCTGGGAAGACTCACCTCTGTCTACCCAAATATTTTTTACTTTATATTGTCAAACCCATCTTTCACTAGTATAATTTGGAAAATAAATGACTACATGATTAAAAAATTTAGTCACAACAACTAAAGATGACTAAATTCTACTCATTTTTTGCAAGCTTATTCTGAAGCTGACTAGTTTGATCATCATGAGGTATTCAATTTGGGTGTGGGTAAAACTACAACTAAATGGGATAGTCACTGGACTTCAAGAATGACTAAATAATTAGAGTCACTGATAAAATTGAACAGACCAAATGTATAGAGTGGATGATCAAAAAAAATATTTTTCAGAGGGGGTGGTTTTGTATTTCATAATGTAATGACAATATATTATATTACAATACAATATATTATATTATAGTATATTATATTATATTATAATATATTATAATATGATATAATATAATATATTATTATATAATATGATATTATTTAATATATAATATATATATATATATATTAATATATATTATTATATAATATAATATTATTTATTATTATATATAATTGTTGTCAATCAGATTGCACTCGAATGCTTGAATGACTAAATTCAACAATTTGTTGAAACATGGGAACTATCTTTAGCCTGTGGGTATTCCTATGGCGAAGATAGACCTCCAGATTCTAGGTTGGTTCCTATATGATTCCTAAATTAATAACTTGGTAACTTGCTGGAAAAATGATAGAAGTTATGTAAAAATGCACGTAAAATTGTAAATCAATGGTGATGCACCTATTTGACAAAGACTTGCAACTATGATTCACAATAAACTTCATAAAAACTATCCACACAAGTCAATTCGACAATTTGACCACAAAAATGATTCTAAGGAAGGTGTGAATAAACCACCATTGAAGGAAAACAAAGTTTTCTCAGCAAAGAAGAATAGATTATTCTGCTACACAACCCTAGACCTGTGATGTTCACTATTTGAATGCATGCAAATATAAATGAGACAATAATTCTAAAGGTTCTAATATTAAACACAGTAAAACTTCATCAAATCATTCATAAAAACAACATAATGACAAGGAAGACTTTTGATTTCACTAAAATCGAAGGAATCTCTGTAAAATGACACAAATTGAACCTGTAAACCTGCAAACCTGCTGATGTATTAATTTTGAAATTGAAAGCTGAGTTACATGATATCTCACTTTGCAAAATACAAAGGCTGAAAAACAAGAACTAGAGGAAAAAGATAAAAAAATTCCAATATATACAATGAGATGCAACTCTAAAGTGCATGAAAGTGAAACTGAAAGTCAATTTCAGTATAAAAATGATAACTTCAAGGAAAATCCCAAGAAAAATAAAATATCTCCAAAAGAAGAGCTCAAAATCATGCAAAAATGAGTGAACTCAATCTCAAACTCGCAGTCACAACGTATATAACTGAAAAGAAGCTCAAATTGAATTGGGAATCTGTAAACAGTGAGTCCAAGCATGCAAAAACTGCCTTGTTCTTGTCAACTCACCCATGATAACTGAACTCCATCCTTGCATTATGCATGATCTTCAATTCGAAGCTATAGTTACAACTCAACTTCACATAATGTCTCTAATTTGCATTTTAAGATGGCTAAATTAATTAAATGACTTAGTGTATCATTTAATTAATTAGCCTACATTGAATAATGCAAACAATATCAAGGAATAATGTCAAATTTAAAAGTTACAACTCAACTTCACTTTTTCTTTCTCCTGTGTATACAGATATCTGTTGATCTGCAAATTTTGGGCATTAAGGAAGACTAAAAACCCCATATTCCCCTTTCAGTAATAACTATAGCTTCAAGTATCAAGATTGTGAATGTGCACAAGATGTTATTCAGATCTCAGCTCAAAGATAATATTGTTAATTTCCTCATAATACAAAGATGCTGACATTATAAACCAATATCTCCAAAAATAGACGTCTTTTAGAGGCCATTAAGTTGTAGCCTCCATGAGATAATATTCATAGTATCAAGATGAGAATAACAAACCTGCTGCAACTTCTATCATTGACTGCTCTTGTGTAGAAAACCTAAGCCATCAAACCATTATCTGCATATTCTTCTGTAACCTTTATGGGTGATTTTGAGGGCTCCTCTTTGTTGCTCTTGCTATGGTTCACGTACACCTATTTCTTTTGTGATAACAGTCCTATTTCACAACTATTCTTGATATGAAGCTCTCACATATGAACAATCATTTCAATCTTTTGTAGACTGTAGCTTTTGTGATATGCTTTACTAATTGAAACAATTGGGAATGTCACATAGTAATGATGTTTCTCTTGATGCTTTAATGTGACAATGCCTCACTTGCATATATGGCTATCCTCCATGATGATGATGCTTAAAGTTGTATTTAGTTTGAAACTCATAGTCATGCACCTCTTGCACCATGCAATGCATAGGACTGTTTGTTGTGAATGAAACTCTTACAATAGTATAATTGTAGCAGAACCCATGAATGATTTGAGATTGCATTTTTGTCAGTTGTATTCAATGTTATTGAGCAAAGAAAAATGTAGATCTTCTCTATTGAATTTTACCATGATATGACTTGAAAGCTGCTACTTAAAGTTTTCTTTGAATTTCTTTTATGATAGCAGTCTTATTTTAAGACTGTAATTGATATCAATGACTCTCATGTATGAATAAATGAGAGATATCCTCCTGATATTTCAGGCTTTACCCTTGTGGGAGCCTGTTTTGCTCCACATATCTGATGAAAAATGATCACGAACATAATGAACCTGTTCCTGCACATTTAAACAAATAAGTTAGTAAAAATAATCAAAGTTGAAAGCTTTCATTGAATTATGTTTTCTTTTGAACAATGAAATCATCTGATGGATGCCTGATTGAATGTATGTTATATTTTTGTTGGTAATTTAGGCATAGGATTGATCTTCATTCATCATTGCTTATAGTAAATCTCTAACATCATCTTCATTTATCCTACAAAAAACTCAAGAAGACTAGAGTCAAAGGAGACCGAAGAGCTTCGACAGAACTACTCAAAGATATCAAGCATCGATGGGTTCATCATTATAGGCAATGATGAACCATCCTCCTTTCTGTGTTTACATTATCAATAGTTGTATAGTATAAAATTTGATTTTGTACCTATCATTTGATTGTAAAAATCAGACTAAGCTACTCCCACGACATGTGTAGGACCTTGATTTTTACAATGTGAATAAAATAGCATTTGTTATGCAAATTTCCAATTTTCTGTTACAAGTACTTGCATAATAAAATTGAAAATAAAATGTAATCTGATTCTTTATGATGGATAATGAATACTTTAGCAGCAAACTTTTAAATTTTTTTGTACCTTTCAATGATGAATTCAATTCAGCTCTACCTGTTTGAGCTTGTGATGAAAACTAGGTAACAAATTGGCAACCTCTGCGGAGTGTTTTCCTACTAAACACCATAGACCAGTTTATAGATTATCCATTGGGCATGGAGTTGCTCTATTTTGACTTAGAAAACTGTAACCCAGCTTCAAACACACAAACTGAAAGAAACTACTGCAACTCTGTTGAAGACAGAGTTTGAAAAACTATGTGCAACAATTGCACTTTATTGAAAACACAGCAAAACTTAAATGAAACGTGCCATGGGGCACTTATTGAAAGCATAACTGAAACTGAAAACTAGTCTACTATGTACAACTGAAAGCTTGATGCTTAATAGCATTGTTTCAAATGAATCCCGCTGACAGGGATTAGCAGTACTTCACCATCCAGCTTTGAAAGCTGAAATGCATTGTGTTCCTTCTTCTCTGTAATAATGTATGGGTCATCCCACATGGCGCTAAACTTTGTATGTTTGTCAAGCCTGCTTTTCAGCTCATCCCACTTGAAAACTAAATCACCTTCATTGAATATCCTTGTTGTTGCTTTCTTATCAAATGTCCTCTTCATTTGAGAATGATGAATCTAAAGCTTTTTGTAGGCTTCCTTTATGGTTTCTTCCAACTCTGCTAATTGAGCAAGCCTAACTTGCATAGGTTTCTCTTCAAGTAACTCAAGTTATTTTATATAACTCAAAGTTGGAAATTCAATTGAGATAGGAAATTTGGCTTCTTTGCCATAAACCAAAACATAAGGTGAAAAATTTGTTGATCATTTTGGTGTAACTCTATCAGCCCAAAGGGCTAGCTTAATTTGATCATGCCATGATCTCTGATTATCTTCAATGGACTTTTTTATGACCTTAATCAGATTCTTATTTGTTGATTCAGCTTGTCCATTACCCTGGGGGTAATAATTGGATGAAGTATTCAGATAAATAGTATGCTTTGCTAACCAATATGAAACTCTTAAACCAACAAAGGCCAAAGCATTATAAAAAATAATTGAATTAGGTGTACCAAACCTAGAAACTATGTCCTGATAGAAGTTTAAAAATGATGTTTCATTTACATCTCTTAATGCAATTGCTTCAGTCCACTTCGTAAAGTAGTCTGTGGTAGTTAAAATCCATTTGTGCCCAACACTTGAGGGTGGATTGATTGGACCGATAAAATCGAGTCCTCACTTTCCAAATGGCTGCTCAACTTGAATTGGATTCAGGGGTAGAGCTGCTAACTTTTGTTTTCCTGCAAAAAGTGAACATTTACTGCATTTTTTGACATAAGCATGAGCATCTTTGAAAAGATCTTTCCAATAAAATCCAACTCTCATTATTTTTAGAGCTGTAGTATATGGTGAAAAGTGACCTCCAACAGGTCAATCATGGAGTTCCTCAAGAATTCTTTCAGTCTGATTTGGGTAAACACATTTGAGGAATACTCCATTGAAATATTTTTTATACAGAACACCATCTATTTCTGCATATGGAATTGCTTGCAATCTATAATACATTCGTTTAGACTTGTCCATGCCTTCTGGAAAATCTCCAGTATGTAAGTAATGGATCATTTGATTGATCCAATTAGCTGAAAGGGCTGGAACAATAGGTTCTTCTTCATTATTTAGAACTGTAGCAACCTTTTTACTGTTGTTTTCTTCATTTTCTGCAAGCTGCTCGCACAGACCCTTACCTCTAACAAGATTGGTAACCTTTATACTAATGTCATACTCCGTGACTTTGGTTATATAGCCTTCTCCCTTGTCGTTAATGTCCTTATT